>BQKZ01000192.1:0-17448 GCA_036244855.1 Temnopleurus reevesii | reverse complement strand
TAAAATGTTTTTGATTTCTGATGGCATGGAACAAGCCGTACATATCTTTCTGATTGCGTGATGGCGGAGGCATAAATTTTGACCGTGCGCGGTCGAGGATTCATCTAGTTTTTTACTCAATATGCATACACATTCTTTTTGGTGGGTGGAGGGGTTGGGGTGCAGTTGAAATTTTAAATTTTAAAATGCAGTTAAATTTTTTTCCTCTCCCTATCTTCTTGTATCTCTTTTCATCCTTCCTAAACGATTCATCTCTTCTGACTAAAACCTTGAGACAGATGAGGAAATTGCTTGTTGAGCATATAATTTCAAGGATATTGGACCATCTTCAAGTTCATACTCATCAGTTCTTCTAAATTTCTGAACATGTTTTAATGCAAGGGTGTTCTTGTAATAGCAATGTATGATCGTTTGCATTTTAGTAATGGCAAATATTGTGATCTGCGCATAAATATGTAAAGAGGTGAAAATTTACTTACTTTGAGGGATTTGGAATTTTGCAGAAAACAATTGATGCTAGTGGAAAATTGGTATAAAAAGGTCTGATATAACAATATTCCTCATATAAAGAGGTAATGACTTGGTCCCAGCTCTTTATTAAATTATTGTGTTTTAACCATGCAATAACCAGATTATAATTGAAGAGAATTAATCTCTTCAATTATTCTTCACCACGATGAACCTCTTTCAAACCATAACCAGATTATAGCTATAACAGAGTATTTTTATGGTTCGAAGTACCTCATTATACAGAGTTTCCACTGTACTGGATCATCTTTGCATTATATCCTGAAACGATTCTGGACTAGGTGCAGTCACGCCAACACAAAACTGATCTAACCCTCTTCCAAAACTTATTAGATGAATTTGTGATCATTTAATTACTACTAATTATTCCATTTGAATACTCCTGCCTAGTTCTCATTAAACTTTATTGATTATTGGGAAAATATGCTTATGAATCTGAATGTCACTCTTTACATCAAACTACAAAAAAAAATTCAGAGACATTTTAAGAGTTTTCTGGATCTCATTGTATTTTCCATAATTTCACATAAAACCTTTGATGAAGAAGAAGAAAAAAGAGGAGATGCGAAAAAATTGGCCCAAAACAAGGAGGAAGAAAAAAATGAAGGTGAAGAAAAAGAAGGAAGTAAAAAAAAAAATAGGAAAGGGATGTGGAAAATCAAGCAAACACGACTGATAAGCCAAAGACCATTTCCATTATATTTCTTTCTTTTTTTAAATGTAAATGCAATAAATTAGCATAACGCGACATGGGGAAATCAGACTTGAATCTTCCTGTTCGATATAATTCACATCAACATATTTTGGTAGGAAATTGATATAAAGTAAGGAAATTGGGAAGAAGTTCCTTCCTCCAGTTGATAAGCTTGTATTGATCTGTCAACAGAGGAAGCATGGGAAGAATCATACTGGCCGTCATTTCAAATAAAGACTTTGGCGAAGAAGAAGAAGAAGGAGAAGAAAAAGAAGAAGAAGAAGAAGAAGAAGAAGAAGACGAAAGAGAGGATGCGAAAAAGGAATTAAAACATTTAAGAAGAAAAAAAGGAATGCTGAGAAAAGAACTGAGTGGAAAGGGATGTGGAAAATCTAGCAAATACAACTGATAAGCTAAAGACAATTTTTTTTTACTGTAAATGCAATGAATTAGCATAATCCGACACAGGGAAATCAGACTTGAATCTTCCTGTTCAATATAATTCACAACAACATATTTTGGTAGGAAATCAATATCAAATAGGATGTTGGGAAGAAGTTCCTTCCTCAAGCAGATAAGCTTGTATTGATCTGTCAAAAGAGGGAGCATGGGAAGAATCGTACTTGATTATGGAGGTCATTTCAAATAAAGACTTTAGTGAAGAAGAAGAAGAAGAAGAAGACAGAGAGGATGCAAAGAAAATGGAATTAAAACATGGAAGAAGGAAAAAAAAAAGGAATAAGGAAAAATGAAAAGGAAAGGGAAGTGGAAAATCAAGCAAATACAACTGATATCAAAGCCCAAGATCCTTTCTATTTTCTCCTATCTATATAAATGGTGATGCAATAAATTAGCAAAACGCGACACAGGGAAATCAGACTTGAATCTTGGACTGTTCAATATAATTCACAACATATTTTGGTAGGAAATCAATATCAAATAATTAGGAAGTTGGGATGAAGTTCCTTCCTCAAGCTGATGAGCTGCTATCGATCTGTCAAGAGAGAAAGCATGGGAAGAATCATACTTGATTACGGCCATCATTTTTATTGATTTGGGAAGTTCCCGGTCAAGAGATAGATGTCTCCATCCTGAAAAATGAATCTGTAATTGTTTAAGTTTACTGTTTGTTCAACTTTTTCTTTGATTTATGAAAATGAAAGAAGGGATAAAATGATATTTAGTTTATTGCTAATTAAACATTTCTCCTTCAATGATCATATGAAGTAATGGGTGAACTATCTCTTTCCAAGCACTTTATAAACTCTAGAAAAGCGCTATATGAATTCAAGTATTATTATTATTATTATTATTATTTCAATGTCTATGTGTCATTTCATCTTAAATTCCGAAAATAAAAGAATAGGTGAACAACTAGTATTTAGGTTATCAATAGATTCAAAATTTCTAAACTAAAATTAAAAAACCTGAAATCAATTGGAAATGGAGATAGACAGATTTCGGACAGGGCTAATGGGAAATGTTTGCAAAAATATGAGACATGTTAAATCATTTTAAACAGGTTAATCAAACAAGAATTATCAAAATAAAACATAGTTACATAATAATCCTCAAAAAATTGTTTAATTTGAATCTATTAATTGAGCACACTGTACTGGAATGTTTGTCTGTTTGGCTTGTTTGATTAATATTCACGATCTTTGCTTATCCTGATTTGCCAATTACGTTTGGTACATATCCTTCCATTTATACTCAATTCATTCATTCAATTCAGGGATTAAATTCTATATTGACTTCTTTTCTTTTCCTTCCTTATTTTGACAGGAGATGAATGAGACTAAACAATAAGAGAAAATAGGACTGAGGTAAGTTGTTAGTCACAGGGGAATAACCTGAATACAGGTTTGTATAAAATATTTGGGTTTTATACACTATACCAAAGGATTTCGGAAACATAAATGACAGCTTCTTTCCTTGAAAGTTGGAATTTAGGACTTTCTCCCTTCATGATACGGGACAGATACATAAATATCGCAGGTTCCTGATTTTTCACAAAATTGTGGGATTTGAACTGAGAGCAAATCTAACTACTGTAGTCTGCTTTAAAAATATTTTGCCAAAAAAGGCATAAAAATACATTTTGGTATGTATTATGCATACCTTAAAGTCAGTCCGTCATGATCGACAGGACTTTTGGTTACGAGCGCGCACGGACCGCGTGTTGTGTATTGGCAACAACGATATTTGAACAATCCTTGCTTACGCACCTTGCCAAGCTCAGACACTCAGGGAAACTTTGTACAAATTTCCAATCCAGGATCGTCGCATGTAACTTTGATTCTTCCCCTCTTCAGCTTCGATTTTTATAAAAATGTACGAAACGCATAGCCTAAGTATGTGATTGCCGAGAAGCGAGCAAGCGAAATATAACTTGCTCGCTCACTATTCCAGGTTAAAAATGCTGTGATTTCTCTGTTCGCCAATCTTCGTAATCAAAATGACAGCGGCCAGTTAGCCATGCCCTGAACGTCATGCCGCCCCGCCTTTTAATAATGATAACATAATTTGTAATTCCTGAATCAATACAGGTGCTATGCTCCCACATGCAGGTAGAACTAAGCAAATTTCCTACTTAAGCCTAAGTATAGTTTCAGTATAATGTACCGCAAATATTTTTTTTTAATTTTAAAGACAGAAAAGAAAGATTAAGATGCCATAAAAGGAACTATGAAGAAAGAAAATGTGGTTTCATCACTAAAAATGAATACATTGTGATAAACATGTTTACCCAATTTCCTTTATAAAATTAGGACCCTTCATATGCAAAATATTGGATATATTTAAAAATCTAATCTTGTGTATGAAATAGAATATGACTGCAAAGGAAATATTTTCAATACTAAGAGAAGGTGCTAGATATAATTTAAAGGTCAATTTCAAATTTCCACAAAGAATCAATCCATGAAACTCACTTTATTGTAAGTACATATGTATTAGATTACGTTGTAATATACTAACCCATAACAATCACTACTGTTGAATCTTTACTCAAATTGGGGTTGTTGCTACAAAGTTGAAATTGATTGCAAATCAGTGGTAAATTGTAACATGCATTTACGCAACTTGCGATCAATAGCAACTTCCAAGCAACACCCTCTTGGACTTTTTAACTTGGTCATGCGTTAGCAGACTAGAGGAAGATATGTAGAAAAAGGGGGGTATTACATGGCTTTATTGGCAAGGAAATGACATGATATGTGCCTTTAACAAGACCCACATGAAACAATGCTTTCAATTGGCATTCCGATCAACTGCAACTTGCGATCAATTGCGACTTTCGAACAACACCCTCTTGGACTTGTAATTTGGTCATGTGTTTGTAGACTAGAGGAAGATATGTAGAAAAAGGGGGTATTACATGGCTTTATTGGCAAGGAAATGACATGATATGCGCCTTAAACAAGACCCGCATGAAACAATGATTTTGATTGGCTTATAGCAATCACCTGCAACTTGCAATATTTTAACTTTCGAAAGACATCCTCTTGGACATTTAACATGGTCATGCGTTTACAGACTACATAGAGGAAGATATGTAGAAAAAAGGGGGTATTACATGTACATGGCTTTATTGGCAAGGAAATTACAGGAACTCGCTTTTAACACGGCCCGCATGAAACAATAATTTTGATCAGGGCATTCTGATCAACTGCCACATACTTGCGATCAATAGCAACTTCTTAGCAACACCCTCTTCGACTTTTAACTTGGGTCATGCGTTTGCAGACTAGAGGAAGATATGTAGAAAAAGGGGGGTATTACATGGCTTTATTGGCAAGGAAATGACAGGAACCCGCTTCCTCCTCCCTCATCATGAATGAACGGATGGGGGGCCAGGAAGTCCTATTAGACCCCGTTCGCATTGGATTTTAGGCTAGACCAAGCTGGTCCAAGACCAGCTTGAGGTTGGCCCGTATGTATGGGCACAAAGGTCTAAATGAGGGACTTCAGTTGTAACTGTGAGCCTGCATTCAGGCAAGCTCTGGATGTACATGCAGTCTTGAGCTGGCCCATGGCTAGTCTATTTTTGGTGCAAATACACCATGGTCAAAATGTTGTACTTGTGAACAGATAGGTTGGTGGTAAGAATAGCCCTAGTGCGTCCTTCACATAAGAAATAACCCAAAAATTGCATCTTAACCCTTTGCATACAGGAACGGTCCATGTTTTAAATCTACAGAGGTTTGAGAATTCAGCCGTCTATGGGTTAAGAATCAACCCTAATGAATTTTTAGCCCTATTGATTAAACATTATTAATCTTATGTTGGTTTTTATTCCTAATAATAGGCACTAAGAATAATGTTTAATCTTGGAAAATAACACTACATTTCTATAAATTGAGAGGCAAAAATAAATCTGACCACCTTGTGTTTCCATGAAAAACATAATTATCTGTAGAACTGTAATATGGATAAGCCAGCCGAACAGATTTTATGCTTGAAAACATTATATTTAGGTACCAATAGCACAACTTAGGTTCAGGCTGGGCCAAAATTGGTCAGACGGTGCGAACGGAGTCCCAAAGATGATGAAAGCACAGCAAATAACCCCTGTCAATCAAGACTAAATGCCACTTAGTCCTAGATTAGTACAGCTTGGCCCATTAACAGGTTCAAATGTACATCGTATTAAGCAATCTTCACCGTTTCTTTAGGATGAGCAACCGAGGGGCGAAATCAATTTTTCAGCCATAAATTTCGCAACTTGTGGCTTTTCTCATGTCAGGATTTGCTAATATTTTGGACACAAGCAATTATGAGTAATATCAAAACTTTTCCCGTGGATGTAAAGATTTGCTTTAGATTTTCACTTCATTACTAGCAAATTACAGTTTGGAAAGATCACAAAAAAGCAAAAAAGTCAGACAATTCAAACTTTTTAGATATTTTATCTTTCATCTTAGAGGTCGGCTTCTGCATGAAATTACATCAGTTATATATTGGTGCCTTCCAAAAGATGATAACTGAAACTCTTCCAAACATGCATGGGGTATATTATTAATTACTTATTACTTATTGGGCAATTTCAACAATATCTCAGAATGGTTGGCATCTAAGATTTCACCATTTATGTGCCCATGAAGTATGGCTAAGGCTACATTTGTGACACTTTTTTCTTCTTCTTTTTTTCTTCTTCATTTTATACATAAAATTCATGAAAATAGATGTTAAAATGTGAATTGCCAAACAGCTGAACCAAATATTTTCCTATATAATGGTAGAAGCTTTGGTTATCATCATCATGCTTCATATTGTGAAAAAATATTTGGTTCATCTATTTGGTGATAAGTATTTTGAGCTTTTTTCCTCATTCATATTTCAAAGGTTGGCAATCCTGTAAAATACTGATGCCAAATTGCACGTATATATGAGCCAGTTGTCAAGATTCAAATTCTAGATACATTAAGATTTAGGAAGCACACTTCTTTTGCCAATGTCTGCTTCCGGAATGTCTGACATGGCTTGACATAATTTCTTTCACCTTCATGTGAGAAATACATATTCTTACTTTCACTTCATTGTTCTACACTTCCTCAAAGATAATATATGGGGTTTTTGTTGAGTTGAAAGTACTTCCTTTAAGCACATTCTATGAAAATAAAGATAATTTGGGGATTTTCCAGGGATTTCTTTGGTACCGGTAAATGTCAATATTTTCGCATCCATAAATTTTAGAGAATTCACTAAATTTCAGACATTTTCACACATTAGTGAGTGGTCATTTTTACAATTTGAAAGATTATTGTACACAAGTCTATGTACATTCTAATGAGTGAAAATTCTTGCGAATTCATGGTCGCCAAAATAAAGCCCTGGCAGCAAAAATCGTAGCTCATACAGTAAGGTTCTAAATTTGGTATATGGAAGAGCCAAATTCTGCCTTGAAAAATATATGAAAACAAATCATGACATTCTGAACCCCTTTAACCCTATTCCAACTGGGGGGGGGGGGGCAATGTTGACCCCCCCCCCCCCACAAATGTTGTGATCGCACTGCCGCGCAAAATTTTTTCACCTCGAGACTCGCTTACTTTTTACTTTCAAGTCTTGCGCAACTTTTAAGACTTTTTTCACGAAAATCGGGCATATGGTTACGTCGCCGCGCCACTTTTTGTACATGCATGTCAGACCGAAAATCGCTCAAAAACGTGATTTTGTGTACAAAGTCAATGTAAATTGGGATTTCAGTCTGAATTCATAAAGATGTAGGTATTTTCAATTTTATGGGTTATAATNTATTTGGTGATAAGCATTTTGAGCTTTTTTCCTCATTCACATTTCAAAGGTTGGCAATCCTGTAAAATACTGATGCCAAATTGCACGTATATATGAGCCAGTTGTCAAGATTCAAATTCTAGATACATTAAGATTTAGGAAGCACACTTCTTTTGCCAATGTCTGCTTCCGGAATGTCTGACATGGCTTGACATAATTTCTTTCACCTTCATGTGAGAAATACATATTCTTACTTTCACTTCATTGTTCTACACTTCCTTGAAGATAATATAGGGTTTTTTGTCAAGTTTAAAGTACTTCCTTTAAGCATATTTTATGAAAACAAAGATAACAAAGGGATTTTCCAGGGATTTCTTTCATCTTTACTACCGGTACATGTATAAATGGTCAATAATGTAGCGTTCATAAATTTTGGAGAAGTCACTAAATTTCAAAGATTTTTACACATTAGTGAGTGGTTATTTTTTACAATTTGAAAGATTATTGTACATAAGTCTAAGTACATTCTAATGAGTGAAAATTCTAGCAAATTCGTGGTTGCCAAATTAAAGCCCTGGCAGCAAAAAATTCAGCTCATACAGTAAGTTTCTAAATCAATTGTTTGGTATATGGAAGAGCCATATTCTGTCTTGAAAAATATATGTAAGAAAAATCATTCTGAACCCATCTGAGGTTTATCTATCAAGCACCTACATGTAATAATGTGACATCTTTCTTTGAAATGTGTTTTGAATATGTGCCTTTCAGGTTGTTCATATCCCAGAGGGTCATCCGAGTAATTTTCTAGTCAGAGGTGATCTTGCGTAGTGTACATGTAAACACAGCGTGCACTCGGTGTACTAGAAAATTACCTGGATGATCCTCTCGGATATGAAAAAACATAGAAGCACGTATTATGACTGATAATCACTCTGATTACTTTGGACAAGACTGTACATGGCACTCGAGAATTGGTATGAAATTGGTATGATGGGGATTGCCAAGAAACCAAAAACTTTGGAGAATCACCACCCCTCCACGCAGAGGTTTCAATCATTACAGAATATGGATTATATAAATTAAAAATATAATGTGTACCGGTATAGCTAAACAGCTGAACCAAAAGTTCCCTTATGAAAGAAAGCATTGCATGTATGATCTTTCACTCTGTAGGTTATAAAAGATGAGGAATAGGAAGTTAGGTATATAATATCATGTGTTACTTTTATTTGTAAATTTTACAATTATGAATTTTCTCAAACGGCATGTACATGCAGATAGGTCTTGGATATGATTGCACTCTTCAATCTCTGCAGATTATGCACTAAAAAAAATGGGTCTTACACGCGAATGAGTCTCAACATCCGTGATGGCGCTCTCCATTTGATTCAACTTCTAACAATCAGTTTTTACTGATTTTAGCATCTGGGCTCTTAATCATATAAGTCAAGAGGAAATTGTCTGTAGTATGAAGAACACAAAAAGAAGAAATGCATTTGTTTCAACAGAGGGAGCCCTTTAGTTATTGAAGCACCATCCACATTAACTCTCATTGAAGCAAAGTGTACTGTTCGCTGTGAAATTATGGGACGAGGCAAATATTCACATATAAATAGTCTCCGCCAAACATACCATATGGATAATGGTGATTACATATTATCAAACCTTTCAGATTGTAAGAGATGGAAGAAAAGGGAAGGAAATATTAATGATTTTACCAAGATAGAGTGCTAAACATATTTATAACATTAATTATCATAGAATGCATTCTATGCGACCAATTGAGCAAGAAATTTTGTTTTGAAAATATTTTAATGGTTAAAATAATAAACCTTCTCTTGTCAGTGGTAAATAAAAAGAATTGTTCATCAAAGACACCTGACAAATCACCATCCCCCTGACGATGTGAAAAAAACCTTGAAATGAGCCCCACCCCCCCCCAAAAAAAAAAAATCTAATATCCGTAGTCTATCGACCCTCAGTCACTTCAAAGCTTCCCTACAAACACACCTCTTTTTTAACAGTTTTATATAATCTATTACTTCTGGTGTATTATTTCATGTAATTAGTGGTTAAATTATGTCTGTATAAATTATTGTTTTTGTTAAGCGCCATGAGCGTCAGGGCCTGACGGGTACCGGCGCTATATAAATATTCATATTATTACAATAATAATAATAAACAGAAAAAAATGATTAAAAAATATATGGTTTAATTAATTGATTTAATGATTAATTAATCAAATAATATACAATAAAAATGAATTCATAAATAATACAAATAATATAAATAATTTCAAATAAAATTGAGGGAAAAAAATACAATATAAAAATCCAATAAAATGTCAACTCTCTACAGTAAATATCAGTGGATAAGAAAATAGGGTTATATGAGGAGTCAAGTGTGAAGTATAGTGACATTGTTGAGTTCTGAATTTAATATGTCTTTTTCTCAAGTTCCCCTTTAAGAAGCAAAATATGATAAAGTAAAGAACACTATTTTCATTTGGCATGTATACCAAGCAAAGTCTTCTACTGGAAAAGTGGATCGTAATAAACAGATCTGAAGTGCTACATTAGAAATAAATTACAACTCATCACACAGTATTGTTTGGATCTTTATGTATGGATGCAAGACGTATATTTTGGGTGTGGTCCAAATTTACATCATTAGAATTTCTGCATACACCTGAGCACTGCTAAGCCAAAGAGGGGGAGAGAGAGAGAGAGAGAGGAAGAGAGAGAGAGAAAGAGAGAGAGAGAGAGAGGGGAAGAGAGAAAGAGAGGGAGAGAAAAAGAGGGAAAAATGAATGAGAGAGATTAAAGAGAGTGTATGTGTGTAAAAAGAGAGAAATAAGCACCACAGATCATTTTGAAAAGTGGAGGGGGGGCTTCTAGTGGGGAGGGGGAGGCTTTTAATCAATGTATAGTAACAAGTATGTGATATGCACTTTATAAGTATGTATCTATGTTATGTATTATTACTATTATTACCTTTTTTTAATATCAATTAAAATAGGCTTGCACTTATTAACTAAAAAAAAATCGAGGGCTGGAGCTCCCAGTCCTCCCCCCCCCCCCCCATCCTGGAACTATGGTCCCTCCGAGGCGAAGCAACAAAAGTGATAGAAGACGTCAGGGCAAGAGAGGAGAAGGGGGGATGGAAGGAGAGGTACTGGGTTAAGAGATGAAGAGAAAGGAGGAGGGAGAGGAGGCAAGAGAGAGGGGAGAAGAGAAAAATGTTACAGATACGTATCTATGAGAGAAAAAAAATATTCCTCAAAGATGTTTTCATCTACATCTTCTTTTAAAATGAGGGAAAAGTCAAGGTAGTACACAAAAAATACCATTATCTTTTTTAGTTTCTAATTCTATGAAATAACTCTTTACTCAAAAGATAAGACCTTTCTGCCAGATGAAGTATTAAAATAAATTGTAGAGACACTAAACAAGCGCTATATCGATTTACTTATTTGTATGATGGGTGTGACTAGAAATGAAAAAAAAATATGCATTTGAATATTCTCATAATTCCCTGCAGAGATATAATTCTAACTGTATTTCAGTTCTCTACAAGTGCATTCATTTTTCTTATTGATTTTCACTATTGGGATAAGTAAAAAATGTGACGGTTATTTGTTATTCATGCTTTCTGTAAAAAAATATTCAATGAATTGTTGTTCTTCCTCATAAATAGGTGAATAAAAATTATACCTAAAGCACCACCCTGAGTGGGCGGATGCATAATGATGGCATTCGGGAAAATTGTAAGATTAAGAAGGATAAAATGATCGAGATTCATTACTTTCTGTTTTAGATAAGGAGAAATGCCATCCTTTTTTCAATTGAGTGAAAACATTTATGACAGGATATTAATGTGAAAAGAAGAAAAAAAATCAAGAAGCAACAATAAGGCATAATTTTGATCAAATAATCGAGGGTGTGGTGGATTTGAATTTAGATTATATCCTGTTTATGACTTGTGCTCATCAGCTTAAACTAGACAATTTCCAGGTGCATTGCTGCATAAAATTATGAAGAGGTGATGAAAGTAATGACAATTAAAAAAAAGTGACAACAATATTTTTGTTGTTGTTTAGATCAGCATTTTGTTGATACGACAAACTAGACACATAGAAAACAAAAATTACTTCAACTTCACTTGCGTAACACCAAACAATTTTTGCTATTATCGTGGTAAAATAGAGCTCGACTTTTAGCACACCTGATTTAAATAAAAATAACAACTGAAAAAGGAAAGATTTTTCAACGCAAAATCGGACTGCCATTGTTTAGTTGGAAAAAGAGCAAATCTTGCAAAACAAAACTGTAACTTGTTTATTCTCCTTGTTGAACTAATGGACATAATTATGAGGTGCTAAGCTGCATTATTTTAAAGTTTTTCTTAACAGTTTTATTTCTAAAATCTCTTTTCTCCAATGAAATAATAATCACATAATTTATAAATATTAATATTTATCAGTTGGTAATAAAAATTTTACATCCTGTCATCAATAACTGCAACATAAACAGTCAATAATGCACTGCGTGTGACAGAGTACTTCTCTGGTTGAAATAGGACACGGACTAATTCACTTTCCTAAATTCTCGTTACGGTCGTCAATTATCACGTAATGAAATTTCCTGGAGTGTAGCAACGAGAGATAGTGTTCAGACAATGCAGTAAAAATGGCCTATTCCTGGATGTGCTAAGTGGCCTCGGGACAACAGTTAATATTTCCTGGTAGCTATAAACAGGTTGTACTGTACACATGGACTAGTATAAATAATGTCAAGGATATCATCCCATCCCCCCAAGAAAAAAATTCCTTATTAAAAAATCAGCTTGGATTCAATATCAATATCATGAAAACATTCTCATAATAATAATAATTAACAATGATGATGGCATTATATACATGTATAGCGCTCATGCTTGTCTCTGCACTTAAAACATTTTTACCCAGTTATGATATCTGGCCGCCAAGTGTGTATTACTCAAGTATATCAATGAATATATTGGGCACACATTTATTCCTGGTTGGAGAGAAGTTACTGGTAGTTTGGATCAATTTCTAGCACAAGGACATTTATGTCAAAATAGGGATATGAACCCCTAGCCTAGAGAGTCCCAGTCAGGGGACTTAACCACTAAACCACAAGCAGGCATGATGTGCAAGGTGATCTAATGCACAGTATGCAGAGTTAAATTTGCAACAAATGCAATTATATTTTGGGAACAAAATTTAAAATAAGGATTAATAACATTAAAAGAGCAAATTATCATTATCATTCTAAACCCCTAAACCTAGCAAATAATGTAATGAAGAGGAATGATTTTGTAGGAAAAAGGAAAGAAGCCATGTTTCCCAGATAATTGTGATGTAGAATTATCAAAACAGGAACTAAAACTCATATTTTTCCTTCAGATTCCTATAATTAATGGAAACCATAAAGACTTTGAGTGATTATCCCATTACATAATCTACTAAACCTAAAAATTAGCAATGCAACAGCTACAAATCTATTCCACCTCAGCCACTCCGCTTACTCGGTAACAATTAGCGTATCCGTAATTTGAATGACAGATATCTTTCCACGTTGAATAGGGGAGGGGTAAATTAATTGCTTCCTCCCATGGATATAGAGGCTTTTTGGGTCTGTTTGATTGCTCCTACGTGCACTTGTCCAATGACAATGAAGTGCGGCCTTTGGCAAAAGACTACTGTATAGCGGGATAATTTTGCAGTGTTAATTTTCTGCTGTTGGTTAGTCCATGAACATTGAATTGAATGGGTATTGAATTCGAAACAGAAAGTGAGTACTGATTTAAACAAATATGCTTTAAAATGCTGAAAAATTAAAAAGAATGACCATATAATCACAGTATAATCTGGAGAGTATGTTTTGAACATTCTTTTTCTTCCTTCTTACTCCAGTTCTGGTCCCATCAAATGCACAGATATCCCGTACATGCACGTCTTTGCATCACTAGCCGCGAGGACACTCTGTTTGCACTTGGAATGTAAAGGTGGTGTGGCATAAAAGTTTTGTTCCTGCCAGTAACCTACACCTTAAAAATTATCCCATTTTCTTAATTTTACCTCAGTTCCGGGATCCTTGGGGGGAGATGTCCCAAACATCCGATTTTCGCTGCTTCTCATCCCCAGCTATGAGGAATCTCTGTTTGAATGTAAAATGAACAGATGGTGTGGCATAAATCTCTCATGCATGCCAGTAATCTAACCCTTGAAAATTATTCTATATCTTCATTTTACCTCTGTTCTGGGATCTTGGGGTGGAAAGATGTCCCGTACATCCGGCTTGCGCATCTTCGCGTCCCTCGCAGCGAGCAGTCTCTGTTTGTACATAAAGTTAAAAGGTTGTGTGGCATAAAAGACTCGTGCCTGCCCGCAACCTAAACCCTGAAAATTATTCTTTATCTTAATTTTTACCTCCGTTCTGGGATCTTGGGGTGGGAAGATGTCTCGTACATCCGGTTTACGTGTCTTCGCATCCCTCGCAGCAAGCAGTCTCTGTTTGTACGTCTCATTTAGTCTGTCCACTCGCTTCCTCACTGCGGCCGCTTGACTTCTCGTCAATGTCGATGTGGCGTTCTCCCAAATTTCGTTGTCGAGACCTCGGCCCTCTGTAGAGGCAAATGAAAAATTGAAAAAAATAAATTGCAGGACCTTTAAAAAATATATAGCAATCCTTCACAGCTTCTCATCTGTTTTAACATAGCATTCTCTGGTATCTCTTTATTAACACAGCTCTATGTAGTAGTAAAGTGAACAGCCACAAATGTATTGTTTCATTGTGTTCTTTATGTATTATTTTGATTTTTTGCTTATTAATAAAAGCTTATAAACGAAACAAAAATTCTTTAAACAAAGAATCAGTCTGCCTGGTAAAAAGGATCAATATATTTCATTGTTTTTTATTTCATTGTCATATATTTCAAGGTTTCATTGTTTTGAAGCCAATTTCTAAAACAACCACAGGAAATATATATCATCAATGAAAAAAGTAATAATTAATTTAGTTGTAGGAGGATGTAGACTTCAAAATAATTAGTCTTATATGAAGTAAGAGGAAGTAAAATGAATTTCAAATAAGCATAGTACAGTATGCGATCATCATTCATAGCTTATTTTTCCATCTTTTAAGATGGCAAAAACACATGCATAATAAATCTCAAACAACATCCTATCCTTGAATTTCTACTCAAAGATAACAGGAGTAGTAAAGCCAGAAGATAACAGCAATAAAATGTTGCATCTGAGATATATTGGAACATAATTAGCAGAGGATGCTGTTATCTTAAAGAAGAATGTGTGAGTCTTATCTGTAGCTGTAAATTGTTACCAAGAGAGGGACTTATGAAGGACATAGGAACATTAACTTTAGGGGTGTTCGCACTGCGGTGAATTACCACAATCACGACATTGATGTTCATGGATGTCGGGATCGCAGTAATTTGTAGTGTCAACACTATTTCTGGCGTTAATCGCAATCCAAATCACACTGTGAAGCTCTTTGAAAATATCTTCCTTCAAATAGAAGTCCAAACGGTCAGGTGATTTGAACATCTATGCGCTTAATCCCACAATGCGCACAAAAAAAAAATTGGGTCTTTTTTTTGTAGGTGTGGAAAACCTGATCCCCGAAATCTAATAACTCACCTGATTTTTTTTAATGTTTAACATTCAATTTATGTTTCCAAGAAAAACATACATCTTTAACAAAAGGTGCAGATGCCCATTTGCAAGAAAAATAAGATCTTCCCTCTCTCCCCCAGTTCATGGGACATGAGTGAAATATGATTATTGTCTTTGATTTGACTAAACAGTGTATATATATTAAAAAAAAAAAAGAATGTATAAGTAGATAAAAATAGAAAGTGGCCTAGGGCCAGCTTTGAGCTGGCTTTTCGGCGGCATTAATATTTGGTGTGAAATGGGTCTTACTTACTCTGTGACGCAACAGCCAATGTCTCCAGTCCGATCTCTTGTAACCATAGTACCTCAGCCTCTCCTTCTGTATAAAAAAGTAAGTAAAACAAAAGAACAAGTGGTTACATAAAAAACTTGTTTTTGCAAAGACAGATTGTTTTAGAGGCATTGGTTTGTATTGCTTTTATTAGAGGCATTCTTTTATCAACAATTCCAAATCATCTCAATACCAGTTTAGACGTACTACATGTATGCAACCCTTTTGATATCTGTGAAATGAAGAATATAATTAACTATGACAGAATAAAATAAACATTTACTACACAAAACAGATCAGCTCCTCAAAAAGCATGTGGATTTGGGCCAACAGAGGGGCGGCTCAAACTGTATTCAACGTACACAGACGTTTATCTGCTTGTGGTAATTCAAACGCTGATTAATCACTTGTATGTTGAAATATTCTGGACCAAAGTGCTTAATATACTTCAGGTGATTTTTGTTTTGGTCAGATGTAACTCAGAATAATGAACACAACAATGGCTAAATTAGCTAAACCTTATTTTGATTTAAGACGATGTTAGCCATTGCCTTTCAAAAAGATTCTCAGCTGCCAGATATGCTACCAGAAATGATATATTTCCAAATTTCTCAGAAGCCAGATGGTTGCAACTATAAACAAGCGTTCTGCAACCATTTACAAAACCAGGCAGAATTCAAAATTTTCCACATTCGCCGCTATTAAAGTAAGATACCTTTGAAAAGTAATGCAAGCCTCTTGCACTACTGAACAAGCAGCACAAAATTGATTAGAATATTTACTTTTATCATTATGCCACCTCTTACCCACTTGCAACAAAAGCTGTACAAATTAATCATCACCATTTCACACATGGGCTGTAGGCCTATTGATCTCGCAGTGACGATGGGCCCCGTAACATAAAGGTTTGCGATTAATCGCTAATCTGATAGCAATTGATATCAATCGCAAGTCTATTATGGAAAATCATGTACTAAAGTTTGCAATTGATCGCAAAATCAAATAGCGATTAATCGCAAACCTTTATGTTACGGGGCCCTGATTATCAAACTCGATTGCCTCGATCTATAAAAAACTCGTCTGCAGAATCAGGAATAATTTTAACATGAAAATACATTAACAGAGATTCCAACCGGATCCTGAATATGCACAAGGGGAATTTTTACATGAATTCAAGGCTTTTACGAGAGCTGAATGGCTATTAATGGTATATTATTGATGTCCTTTTGTTCTCACTTTTGTTTACCTGTTGCATGATTCTTATTATAATTTTGATGTCCTGCATATTCCGGAATAGTTGGCATCTCTATACACTGTATTAAACTCATAAATCTCTGACAATTTTAAATTTTGGTCTGTCTTTCATGGTTAAAAAATTTTCCCACTGTACAAAATATTTTTATTGGTAGCTTAAAGGGGAGAGGAAAATGAAGTGTATATAAGGTATCAAAATATGGCTGATTTTGCGTACTTGTTTTTGAGAGATCGGGGACAACTGAATTGATCTGGGAACCCAATCTGTAGGAACACAGTTTTATTCATTCAAGCTCATTAGTATAGATATAAACCTTTCAAAAAAATGCAATCAAGAAATTAAAATGTGAATTGCCAAACAGCTGAACCAAATTGTCTCACAAGAGTCTCTGAGTGACTATTGTTTATTTCATCATATTTTCTCTCATAAAAGATACTTTGTTTAATAGCTACTACATGATTCAAATTACAACTTCTATCTTCATGCATATATTCCAAAAGATCAGCATTAATGCATTCAAAATCCACAGCACAGGTTTCCATTAGACAAAAAAAAAGTTGAAGTGACACACGTGCAAATACATGTGTGTTTTTTAATTCCAATAACCAATTTTCTTCATCAAGGTTGTTTGTTGCCTCACAGTGTCATATACAGTTTGTAGATCTCTGATCTCATAAAGAACCACACATAAGGGAAAAAACAAATACAGTCAAACCTGTCTACAGAGGCCACCCTAAGGGAAA
>BQKZ01000191.1:187620-202519 GCA_036244855.1 Temnopleurus reevesii | reverse complement strand
GGAAGACAAAATATGGTTGAGAAGACATAATAAATCTAATAACGATAAGATACTCTATTATTATATTCGAAATTAAAAAGTATCTGAGGTCAATAGAAATATTTCGCCAGTCGGTAATATACAATTTACCAACTGGTTTACAACTCATTTCGTTTTTAAGATTTATATATTTTTGATAACATTTTTCCTGATAAATCTAAAATTACGAGAAAAAGTGCATTACAAAAATAGAAACAGAGACAGACAGACAGTCAGTCAGAGAAACAGAGGGAGAGAGAGAGAGAGAGAGAGAGAGAGAGAGAGAGAGAGAGAGAGAGAGATGGGTAGAGAGACAGACAGATAGAGAGAATGAACTGAACATAAGTAGGTGCTAAGGGGGATAACAAATGAACAGTTTGGAGGGATCGGAAGGACCGAGCATGCACATGACTTTAACAAAACAGGGTCGCAATTCATATGCCCGACTCTATACAATCGACTAGCGACCCTTTCCTTCATCCGGAAGGTGTTTCACCAAATCGTTCTTAAAGTTACACACGACTTTAAGTTCGACTGGTATCAGTTCTTGCGCTGAATGCGGGTAAAGGTGTGATCCAATACGCACAAGAAGGGATACCAGTCGAACGTAAAGTCGTTCTTAAAGTCTTTCTTAACTTGGTGAAACACCACCCTGTTCACTTAATGGTAACTCCTGTCGCTAAATTGCAACTGAGATTGGCCGTTCGTAGAGTCGTGCGTAGATCTACGATCAGTTTTTATGAAACACACCCGGATCAGAGTAGGAGGCTGACACGGTGAATGACAAGATTGAGAGGCTTTAGACCTACAAGTAGAATATTCAACAAGCCTGAAAGAAAACATGTCACATACTGCTCCCGCTTCTTATACACCTTTAGGCGGTATGTTTCGAAAGCCAATGATGAACAACAGTCGTGGGGAGTGACGCGACTAGACTTGAGCCCCAGGCGCCTGCATACACATTGCTGAGGTGAAAACAAAATCCACTGTTTCAATCCGCGAGGTACTTGTGTACCAACGAGGGTTTTAACTTAAAAAGATACAGTCAGGTGATGAATTTCTTCATATAGATTACATGATCCGATAACATACACTCTAAAAACACAATATTAAATTAACATTTAATGAGTTTAGAGGTTTGACAACCTTTCAAAATGGGAAAGGACCATTTCACACGTGTTTTGGGTTGCAACCTTTAAGTGTTAGATCCTGCATGTTGGATGTGTAAATTTAGCATGAGAAGAGTTTGTCACTGCTCCAATTTTTTCATCTCTTCGTGTGCATTTGCAGTCCTTGTATTTGGGTTGTTAGTCGGGGCTTATTTTAGATATCGTTCTCGAGTCCCATTAGTTACTTTCATAATGATTTTCTGGTAGCGATTCAACGAATATAATAGTTTCATATCTACTGCTGATTGTGTGTATTTCTCTGGATATTGTTTCCATCTGCAATCTTCTTGCATGGTATATCATCAACCGGTTTTCGGTATTTTATTTGAATTTGAATTGAATTGAATTTTTTTAATTGAATTAATTTATTTCCTTTTTCATAATTTAATCAATACAAAATAACATCACAAGTAAAAGAATAAAGGAGGCGAGTACCCTGAAAGCACAGCTTGTGTTGGGATCGCCTTTACAACAAAACAACGTGAAACAAAATCATATTTTATGCAGTAAATCGATCTGGTATACTTATGAAAAAAAAAGCGATTCCATTAGCTACATATCTGCAACGGATACGTATATGTATATCCTCTCGATCCGTGTAATTGGTTTGCTGATAGGATTATCAAAATATAAACATGAGACATTCAAGTGAATCTTTAACAGAATATAAAGCTCGACTATACCTTTACGTTTTAGCCAGCGTCGGCCCAGCGTTTTTGAAAATTATAAACGCTTCCTGGACGCAGATCATTCAATGGACTGACGTTCGACTTACGTTCCTTGAGCATAAGCCGAACGTCAGTCCACCGTCTGATCAGCGTATACCATGCGCTCGGGGAGCGTTTTTTGTTTTAAAAAACGCTGGACCGACGCAGACTAAAAACGCAAATGTGTGAGTAGGACTGAACGTTTCGGTTACTTTGGGATTTTATTTTTTTTTTCAATTTATTATGGACGTAAATATTCAAAATTTTTCTTTTAACCCATTGACTACTGAATTCTGTAATACCCGTAAACTTTGTGTAGAGATTCCCGGTTCCAGTAGTCATAGGGTTAACTGTAATTAGCTTTGCGTTATAAAAACGTACTCGACTACAACCCATACCTTTAAACCATTGTTATGTTGATGTATGCGATGATCATAAGTTCATGCCACCTTATCAAAATACAAGCCCCTGGATCACCACACCATCGCAGACGAATAGCACCGACCCCTTAATCTCTCTTGGTAATTACCCGTCTCAAATGCCTATAGGTCGACCTCTAATGTCCCTTCCCATCGCCTGGAGAAGTGGACCGCTTGCACCTCTATCTGTGAAGCAATCATGCCAGGAACGGAAGCTATGTGTCCGCTTATCAGCCACGGATAATTGTTTTCGCTCATGGTGGTCGTTTGTAATCATGTGATTATGAGCGCCATTAAAATGGTTTCGAGCGTCGGACTGCCGAGTAAAGGGCGGATCAACTGATTGTACTGTTTCTCGTATACATACATGATAATGTCCAAGATAGCTCAGATATGCCCACTTTTCACGCTGGACATTCGAGTTTTGGGAGACGTATAGATAAGATGCATTTGATACGGAAGCTTAAAGGTGCAACAACAAAAAAGCGACATGAACATTACGTGCAATGTCTTTTCATTAACTCACCCTGGCGAGTTGGACGTTTTGGTGCATGTTTCAGTTTCTGTATCAAATGTGTCATTATAGACGTCTGAGCGAGTCACAATGCTCAAATTGCAATATTGAACTGTGGAGCATAAAGCATGAAGGATCATTTCTGCAGACTGACCGTATTCAATACGCATTGGTATTTTGCTGGACATTAACCATAGATTGAAGTCCCTAAAGAGAATTCCATCCACTTGTTGGTTACGCGCAAATACTAGATTCAGATTCCATAGCTGGAAAAAATGAATTCCTCTCATTGTAATCTACGTTCATGAGTGCAAGAACCTCCACCTAACCTTCAACATCAATCATCAAACTGCTTTATCAAAAGGCCTCTGAAGATGCGTTTGGGAAACATATAATCTTCTTGGTACTGAGAAGTGTCACTCCAAGTATTCAAGTCGTTTGCAAATTGTCACCTTTGAGAGGGGGTTTATTCATTCACCATTCATCACGATAATACCCTCGAAAGCTCTTTAGTTTGTCTCTTGTGACTGCCATCCACTTGGCTTTGGACAGACTGTCATATCCTTTAACAATTTTCACCTTTTTTTTCTAAATTTTCTTGACTATAGGCAATTTGATTCTCTGATCTATTATTTGCCTATAAAAAATGATTTCCCTGTAATATGTAGGAAGCTAAATATATATGGTTTTGTTCTGTAGGGTATAGTTAATGATATTGTAATATGGGGGTTTTTCTGTGAAGAAAAGATTTCTTAACTTATGGGATGTCACAGCGCATTTCATGAAGTGAAATAAGATAGAAAAGAAAACAATTTATTTCCAACCTTCCAAACTTTATTAAATCCCCAGGGAGAATGATAACGATACCAGTTGATGCATTTTAAGATTTGATTTTATTGTATAGGTGAATGATGAGTTGAAAAAGTTAAAAATTAATACCAAATTTGAAATGTTGAACAAGATTTGTCCATGAAAATGAACCCCAAATGAATATTTCATCCGAATAAAACCTGAATCTCATGTGTTAACGCTCAATGAACAAAACAATGCGGAGCGAAGACGTTTGAGCGATGTTGACGGTTTTCGTCTAGCGTTATACGTATACGCACTCGTGATAATATCAGCTAAGCGTCACCCTTGCGTATTTCTGCGTCCATGAAGCTTTGATAACACAGGTCAGACGCTTTAATATAGACACAAAGGTTTGAGTCTGCCTTTAGAAATTATGAGATTAAAAAGTGGTAGCAGAAGCAGCACAGGGAAAACACAGACATAGAGCGAGAAAGAAGAAGAGGACGATCATAGGGAGGAGTTCAGATAAAGAAGTGCGCTTCACGATGTATATTGACCGATGTGACTTGTAACGTGATATCCAGTACACTGCCGATGAGGTTACATTTTGACTCTTCACGTTGCACTTTAAAATGAAATGTAGCCCAATGATGAAATAAATATGCCCTAAGGCGTCAAGAAAAATAGAGATTATAGAGTAAATCTCGTCAAAAGCCGATATCTTATACCGTTACAACGTCATTAACAGTAGTTATCGAACCTTCGATCTTCTATAGCTGATGACTATTATGTATTATGAATGAGCGACCTGTTTCTTTAAGTTGATCGTAGATGAAAGTGGATTGATGGATTGATATTGAAGATATGTTCGACTGATGTTAAGTTTTCCCCGCGGCTTGTTTGTGGCAAGTAACCGTGGGCTGATGCTAACTTTTCAGACAGTGCACGGAGATAAGTTGAATGTCCGATTGGTCGATAAATATACAAAGCTAACAATATAAGCCCCCGTGTACGAATCGCGACTCCTGATAATTTTAGATTTTATTTAAAAAAAGGTCATTGATTTCACCTCCGTTGATTCCTTTTACTAACAATCAAATATTAACAAGTATTGAATTACGCACCGACTCTGTGACAGCTTCAGAAGGAAGCAAAACATAAAAGAAAAAAGGACAGTAAAATTATCAAATACATTCCAGCATCGGTATTTATGAGTTTCCACTTATTTTAAATTGGATACCAGACCTAAACATTCCCTTACAATGTATTTTGTTTTCAAAATGTAATGCTTCTGTACAGGAGGGCTAGAGATATTTCGTCTAGTGGCAAGATATGGGTGTCTTGAGGGGCCCTACTCAATTTTCTGGCCAAAAGAGACAAGGACATCTCGCTTCTCAAATATTCCCTCTTGAGTATGCTTTAAGCCCATTTACTCATTGGAGGTTACAAAACCCTGCCAATAATGTGAGAGAATCAGGTCGTGGTTTGAAATTTCCTCCTTGAAAATGAAGTAGGTCAGGGGCGCATATACATGGCAATCTGTAAATTGGTCCGATAGCTGCAAGATTGTGATTTGTTCTCAAGAATCGATTACTCCCGTGAGTTTGTTGATAGTATGCCAATTATACTAATGTCATGGGGTGGTAAACATGACCCTTGCTCTTTAATCTGAGGTTCGTGGTTCGAGTCCGGTTTGATTTTCCGCGTTGATTTCTTTAAGCAAGAAATTCATCCACGCTGTGCTGCACTCAACCCAGGTGATGATGACGGCTCAAAGCAGTGTAGTAATGATAATAAAACACTGCCTTGAGTGCTCTGCAGAGTGGATACGTGAGCTTTATAACTTGCATGTATTATCATCATGAAAACTATAATGATGGCCCAGTGTACAGCAACCTATCCACTAGGCCATGTCTAAGGCACAGGAGTCAACGCTTTCGTAGTATATGCTTTCGGGTGTCTTTAGAATTTCACAACCTGAAATTTCACCGTCTTTATAAAACCTTTCACTACTTAAAAATTCTTATCATCATACACCTTAATTACTTAGGGTGCAATTTTTCACCATTATGATTTGTAAAATACCACCATCCTTAAGGGCAAAGATATGCATCCTTAAGGTGAAAAAATGCACTGCGAGGGTAAAGATATGCACACTTAGCTGCTTAGGGTGACGATATGTATTCTTAGGGTGTAGGTAGAGATGTCTTTATAATTTCACAACCCAAAATATTACCATCTTGATCAACTCTTTCAGGACTTGAAAATTCTCATGATCGTGCACACTAATAACTTAGGGTGCAATTTTTCACCATTATGATTTGTAAAATACCATCATCCTTAAGGGCGAAGATATGCATCCTTATGGTGAAAAAATGCACTGCGAGGGTCAAGATATGCACACTTAGCTGCTTAGGGTGACGATATGTATTCTTAGGGTGTAGGTAGAGATGTCTTTATAATTTCACAACCCTAAATATTACCATCTTGATCAACTCTTTCAGGACTTGAAAATTCTCATGATCGTGCACACTAATAACTTAGGGTGCAATTTTTTCACCATTATGATTTGTAAAATACCATCATCCTTAAGGGCAAAGATATGCATCCTTAAGGTGAAAAATGCACTGCGAGGGTCAAGATATGCACACTTAGCTGCTTAGGGTGTAGATAGGTATTCTTAGGGTGTAGATACGCATCCTTAACAGCTTAAGGTACATATATTGCTATTGTAACAGCGGCTTCACCCCTATGGATGAAAATCGGCACCTTTAAAGTGTATAATATGTTATCCTTTGTACATTGATTTTCGGTGCAACCGACAGTACATGATCTCATCATGATGTCATTAGAACTGCTGCTTCTCACTGCAGTCTGACAACATGACCTGCAATAAGTCTGCCTCTCGATAAATGGGTGAATAGGTGATCATCTACAATTTGATAGTCCAATACTTCTCCGGTAAAGCACGAAACCTGATATGAAAACAAGCACGAGGGGTAAATAGTTGTTGCAGTGTTTGTAAACTCACGGTAGGAACACGCTGTGTCTTGTTTGCATCGTCATTTCCACTCACGTCGAAAGCTTACTCTTATGCGGCTGGGTATTAGGTGTGAATTCAATTCAATTCAAAATAACATTTATTTTTTCCTTCAACAAACACATTTCTGTATACATCAAATGTCTATAATATACAGAAATAGCATAAACAAAATACATACAAATTAAAGGAAAGGGCGCAGATCCAGAAGGCGAAGCCTGTGTTGGGAGTGCCAATTGGATTTAAAACAGAAATATATAGGTTAATAAAACTATTAATACACTATGTACAATAACATTTGTGGAACGAGGTGCCAGAGATATATGCAGCAAAAGTAATTGATATTGGAATCGACGAAGAGTTCAAAACTATATATTGACACTGAAGTATGTACTTTTGAAGAAAAAATGGGCAAAAGTTTTCCCAACATTGGGAAATTTACTATCTACAAAACTATTAGAAAAGTGTGATTAAATTGCTTCTAAAGATGGACGTACTTGACCCAAATATTGCTCGGAATTTTTTCGACAAAATAGTTGTGAAGACTGCATGTTTCCCAGTGTTATAGGCAAATGTTTCGCCCATGTTTTAAGAGGTACATCCCTAAAGGTAATTTCTAACTCCTTAATTCATGAAACCGAAAGTTGCCTTTTATCTTATTATACTTATAGCACTAGACACAAACGTTTTATCAAGTTTAATGTTCATGTTTTTATAGCGTATTTTGTATGTATTTGTATGTTAATTATATGGGCCCCTTGGGCATGTTGGGAGATCAGTGGTATCATTGAAAGGGATGGCCTGTTTAAAAAAAAGATCTCAATAGGTGAATAAATAAATATCGCCTAACATAGTATGCTACAATTTTAACCAATTACATGTGGTAACACATTATTCTTCAGAGACTTTTTGTATAGAATACAAGTCGAATGATATCTTACATGGATATGTCCAGCATGATTTGTGAAGAAATTTAGACTCGGAAATTGAGTTTTTGTACCCGTGAACCTTCTCAAATGATTCGAGTAACCGTGCACTTGTTCTATAATCGACACACGTGTTTTTCAATGCCTCTAGCTACCAAATACTTCTATCTGGATGTTTCAATGCAGTATGACGCCAAGGGTAAGAAAATTCAACTCTACTTCCGAACCTGTTCCATGGTCGGAAGTGTATTTTGATCAAGTAGATTCATTCAGCGATAATTTGCTCATAAGCAATGACTATAATAAAGGTTATTTCTTGTCATGCTGAACAATTCACCCTCTTAGCACTCAACCACAATTCTATTATATTTTCAGATTGTTTAGACGAGTTCTTTACATATTGTAAGTTGACGAGGTGTTTGTTTGTTTGTTTGTTGTATTAGACATCCGGAGGGTGTTTCATCAANCCCCCCCCCCCCCCCCCCCCTTATTGGCAACTCCTGATTCCAGGGGTGGAACTCCTGATTCCACCCCTAGTTATTAGTTATTAGTTATTATTAGTTATTCGTTATGTTTCTGTCTTATAATTTTCAATTGTTTATGTATTACTTTCATTACTTTGTTTTCTTTTAGGACCTCCAGGAATAACAGAGCCATTGATATACAGAGCCATTGATATATCAATGGCTCTGAATGGAGTGCTCCTTCCGTTATTTTAGAATTTGAGATATTTGTCTCTATGTATTGAATTTTAGTTGTATATATTCATGTATATTGTTTTCCATGTATTCTGATTATTTTTATGACGGTAAATAAAACCAAACCAAACCAAACCAAAGTAATTACCTGCTGCTATATAAGGTAATAGAATAGACATAATCGACAACAAATCACATCAACGTGTCAACTTTTTTCTCATAATTTATATCACTTTTAATATCCTAACGTTGCAGTTGAAATTACTTTTTGATAAAGTAATCTTTTTATTTTTACCCCGAATTAAGCATGAGAAATGGTGGAATTTAACTTTATTCCGATAACATCATTGATAACATTTTTATTTTTCTTGGGACAGTTACCAAATGTTTTTTCCAAGAGATTCTTTATTGCGCCTGCTGATTCAAAGACAAACGGGATGGCAGGATTGATGGAGTGTTCAATTATTTCCCCAACCCCACATTTATCGGAAAGCCTTTATCAGATACAGGTGACGGGGAAATAACGGATGGGAGAGAACATGTTCTTAATTAAGATGAAAACCCTTTATGGTAATCGTGTTCGTTAGACATTTGTCACTTCATCCATCGCCTTTTTATTCAGATATAAAACTCTCTGCATTGTAACGATTTGTCCCAAAGCCCCGCGGTTTGTTAACGATCGAAACAAGACGATTATAAGGAAATTCGTGCTGTCAATTAATTCATACCTTTACTAACTTTCATACCGTACTTATTTTCTGCCGTGGGGTACCGATTCTTTTTCCCATTTAGATGAAATAAAAAGAAATAAAAAATGGGGAAAACATATTATTGATCCCTGATGCTTCTGTGTTTTTTTTTCATTTTGTTTTTATCCTGACCCCTAGTATTTCAAACGGGTCTGGTGTAGTAGACGAATGAACTATATGTTGGAAATGTTTGGTAGTATATTGAACCGGCACGTCCTTGATAAAAAGTGAGAGTCACAGTTCCATCCCAAGGAACTTCCCCAAAATCAGAATATTGCATTTCTTTTCCTTTTTCGTTTTCTTTCCTTTATTTTCACAATAACAGCAAATTATTGACAAAATTCAAATTAATACAATGTAATACAATTCATGTTAAGCAAAAGAATATAGAAATATACAAAATTACAAAATTAATAGACTGCATTGTTGTGGAAACCAAGAAAGCATAGCTTGTAATTAATATGTTTGGTGCTGTTGGTTGTTTCATTTTTGCCGATAGTTAATTACAATTTTCAAACGTGGGATAATCGATTAAAACGTTTAACTTTGGAAAAGCTCTCTGTCATAGATACGCCTCTTCACTTATATCCAATCATGGTTAAAGTAGTATTTATCATAGGCTTAAAATGTATCAGAATAGATAGATTATATCACTAATGAAATTCTTTAGGAATTTTATTGCAGCATTAATCTATTGACTGTCTGCCCTCACCCCCCCCCCCCTCTTAAAAAATCACATGCGACTGGTCAATAACTTTTACTGGAATCTGAACTAGTTGTAACGGAAATAGAGAAGTAGCATTTGTTACGCAGAGCTTTTGTTTCATATCAAATATCAAGCCCTCTATTGACAATCTTTGTTGAGGAATTCGACCTGATGTATTTATTCTTAGAGATCAATTTTCTCAAACACGATATATGTGAATGGAGGTGTGTCGACCTTAATGCAGGAGTGGGGCATCTTGTTTCGTCCAAACAAAAAGGAAAACAATTGCAGAACAACAAAAACAATACTAGAGGTTTTGTGAGAGTAAATCCTTGTTTATGTGTGAGAGAAAGTGTAAAGGTGTTTCTGTATATGTCTGTGTGTGTTTATGTGTGTTTGTGCGTGTGTGTTTCCGTCTTTATGTGTATGCGTCTGTGTAACTTGTGCCATAGGTATTGATAGATGTGGCCTATCAGATCGAATGGGCAAAAGGGTCACGGCCCCATTATATCTTTTCCCCCTTTTTTTAGAGGTGCACATCATTTTCGTCGTATTGCTTGTCAGCTTATCGACTGGAGAGTCAAGTTCTTTTTTAGCTTGTCAGCCCAGTGCTGGGAAGACCTTATTTATCACATTTGCCCCCCCCCCCCCTTCTATTGGCTATTGTTGAATCCGCCCCTATATATATGCGTGTCTGCTTCATCGTTTGCTTTTTTGTGTTTTAACACCTTATTTATACAATCATAACGGCAGAAGATGCGGTCACATATAAATTCATAACATTCCTAATTGAAATGGAAAATTCAATACAACTTTACCATAAAAAAGGGAAATTCTAATATTTTATCAACGTAACTTCAAACAAATTATACGGAAAGTATGTATCATCATCATGTTGCTTTCTAGCAAACATAAAGTTATAACCTTGGCAGTAAAGTGCAGAAACCAACACTTCTTTGGCTGAAAGTTAAAGAATGTTTTTCTTCAATCTTATCGAATGTTTCAAATATACCATTGTCAGATGTAAGAGAATATATACCCGGAGTGTAGGGATCAATCAAATTCGAATTCATCACACGTCTCTCTCACCTAGTATCCAAACCATAAAACAAAACCTCCTTGCTACTACAAATCAGGGTATACACAGCGGCTTGTCTCAGCTAAAGGTTTCTTCATCAAATTTCAGTTTGGTAGAAATTCCCCCACTTATCGCTTGCTCCTAGAATATTGATGTCATACTTCTACAATAGAAAGCAAATACTTTGAACAATAACGACCAGTAGCCATATTGGTACGTACAGGTCTGCGTTTCTTATATCAGTACAAATTGTGTTCGTTTTTAATGTTGTTGCTCGGATTTAACTACGGTTTTCAATCTTATACTAGAATATACAATTTCAACAGTCTGAACTACCTGTGGTTTTCAGTTAAGCATGACGCCAGTTTGGAATGTATCTATACAATGAAATTTAATAATTCAGGAAACAGATGTTTTGAATCATAACACTTTCATATTACGCTCATGAGCAATTTGTCGTCCGTTATTCATGCCTTAGGAAAATACAACCACTTTACTCTATATTCGTAATTCTCATTTTTCAGGTTCTGATGCAACAACGATTCAACTTGTGACATTTCGAGAGAAACATCTAATCTGTTAGGTAAGATTATATCTTGCATTCATATTCCATTTTGATTTGCTCCACTCCTCTCCAGTTATATTCGATATTCATAAATCTGCCCCCTGCCCCCAAAATGGACATTGCTTATTCATGAAAGCTACTCTCTTCTTAATCCATGATCATTGTTTTTCATCTTGACTGGCAGTTGAGAGAAAACTCATTTCCATTTGGCAATTTTGCGCTTTGTTCTTTGATTTCATGGGTTTTAAGACTGATCCATCAAATTCCGTAATCCACGTCAAACTCCGATCTCAACTAAATGAAAAGATTTTCTAGAAATCCCAGAAGGAAATTGAAAAATGGCCTAGATTCAGATACAAGGGATACTATTCAGGATTTGATAATGGAATATTCATAAATCCTGGATGCCTGAATCCTATACCATGTTATCATTAACTATTTTGTTTAATCTCTCTTTTTGCTCTTGGGGTCTGTTTTACGGACATCATGAATATGCATGATTGAATGTTCTTTGATTTCCTCCGAAATGATTTTATACCATTTTTTACATCAAAACGATGAAATTATTAGGATACGAAACCACCAGTAATTTTGCCAATCAACTATTCATTTGCTTTTTACAATGCCCCTACACCCTCAGCAAGAAGGGGCAAACTGGAATTGTTTGTCCAAATTAAAATGGAATACAGTAACGCAACAGTTGAACTGAAGACAGAGAAAATATGACAGCAATATTAAACACAATATCAGCCAATCATTCATGTGAAATACGCCTCATATTCCCGAACGATCTCTGCAATATCCTCCTCTCAATAAATCGTTACTGTAATCATTCCTTATGTTGAATAATTGAAAAGTACATATCACTCAATATATTAATTTTTTTGAAAATCGATTTTAAACACGATATAAACTATTTCCGAAAAATTAAGTCGAACGCGAATTCTGTGCTTCTTTGTAATGCTATTGAAATCGGAAGCGGCTTGTCATTGTTGTGGCCGCACAGTTGAATACACGGCGTACGAAGCTATTGTCTGCGTTCGACTTAACTTTTCGGAAATAGTTTATATCGTGTTTTTTACATAAAGTTGATTTTAACTTGCAGAACGGCTTTGTAAAACATCACCTTACATATGATTTTTTTTGTCTAGCTTCACTACAGTCAGCATGTGCTATATATATTGCGCAATCTTTCACTGCTGGTGTCAGATATAGTTTTTCTTTGAAAACAAGCAATAATTTTTTTGGGGGAAATATATCAATTGTGCTTGACATATATAGACAACATAACATTAGATTCCACCTCTTTATTTTTGAGCGATGTGCTAAGGCCAACTCATACCTTTGCGTTTTTAGCCTGCGTCGGCCCAGCGTTTTTAAAGATTAAAAAAAACGCTCCCCGGACGCAGGTCTTTCGGAGGACTGACGGTAGGCATACGCTCCTTGAGCGCAAGCCGAACGTCAGTCTATCGTCTGATCTGCGTATGTTGTGCGTCCAGGGAGCGCTTTTAATATCTAAAAAAGCTGTGCTGACGCAGTTTAAAAACGCAAATGTGTGAGTCATCCTTTAGAAATAAAATTCTTGAACCTTTCCCCTAAATTGACTTTCCTAGATCGTACTTTTTTTAGTGTCTAATGTCGGCTAGAGTAATTACATTTTTTTATATTACTCCAATATCCATGGATTGACTTTGCACCATGTGCGGATTTAATATTGTCCTTTGATCATGTGGTTCCCTAGTTACACGGGTATGGTGTACCTGGTGTAATCGACGGACATTATCGTTAATCACGATTGCTCAAAATCACACAATTTTCATCCAAACTATGAGAGATATGCCTACACTGCCTGATAAGGCATAACACTAAGCTGATAAGACGAATTGTGTTGATGGAATGTTGAAATGAACCTCTATTTTGTTAAGATAAATTTTGCATTTTCCTTTTACGCGTGTCAAGTCTTTAGAATATGACCAACCACATTGCATGAATTATTATTTCAATAAAAATGTCAATAAAAAATTATGTTTGACTTTCCAAAGGTCCTGCCCGTTAATCTGGAATGTATTATATATCTCATTAGAATGAAATTGGATATGGTGATGTGCATAGAATGGCTTTGAAATTATTATTTGAAATTAATATTGCATGTTATTAAATGCATTTAAGTCGCTATACATAAGAAAAAGTTAACATGAATTTTACTTACATGATGTCTGTAAACATGGTAAATTTTGTTTAGATAATCTTTATTTTAGATTTGTCTTTGGCATGTTTGGTATGAGGACATAAAAGGTCGGAAGTCGGTATCTCTTCTCCTGGCGAAAGTATCCAAATCAAAATGACACACGCCACAGACACCCCCGCCCATAAGATATTCGAAATTATGATTTCGTTGAAAGTTTTTATAAACGAAACAAAGTCGGGTTTTTTTAGCTTGGCAGTCTGTTGCAACACTATTGGCAAGATTATAAGCAATTATTAATAGAACCAATAGTATTTGATAATAATGATAATCATTGATGCAATTTATGTAGCGCGCGTCTCCACTCTGCGGAGTGTTCAATTCGCTTTGCATTATTATTACCTTTGTTTTAGCCCGGCGTACACCAGCGCATATGGCAATTTAAGGAATAAATATTACTACCATGTATCCATTCACTTCACCTTGGTTGAGTGCAGCACAATGTGGATAAATCTCTTGCCGAAGGAAATTAACGCCATGGGTGGGATCTTACTGAAAGATTATGAAATTGTGTAAGTTAAATTTTCCATTCGTCAATTAACCATTTTCGCCTTTGTGTCAATCACAACCATGTATGTCTTCATGATTTGATATCGTAAAACTCATAATCGCTTTAAAGCAGAAAAGGAAAGACAGGTCGAAATGTCAAATTTCATCCAAGTAAATCTGAAATGTTGAATTTCTACTTTTTCTTACCGAATTGCTGCTACAAATTAAAGAAATTGCATTTTCAGACATTCTGAAATTTGATGATAAATCTCGCATTCGATCTTTCTTCTCTCAGCCCCCACAATCCATCAATTCGTTTCCTGTTTTCACTGACAACATGACCTCCGAAAAATCGAAATAGTGATCAAATCTTTTTCGTTATCAGTTTAAAAGAGTTAATTTCAACAGGAATTTCTTATCAAGTGTGACAATTGATGAGATTTATTTGATACGAAAAAGAGGGATGGGTATTTGTCTTCGTAAAAAAGAAACATGGACCATCAAATTTGAGAAATGCTAGCAAAGACCAAAGGTGGGGTGGATCTAAAATTTGTTGAGTAAGGATTGAAACGGAGACATTGTTAAACGCCCAAAGAGGAGATACCGATGACATAGAAAGGAAGGAAAATGGATCTCCATATCCAAAATAGGCTTAATGCCCCGGTCACATAGGACCCCGGAAGCAACACGATTCACCCCGACTCTTTGTTCTGAGGCAGTTAACTGTGAATTAACAAAGAGTCGGGGTGAATTGTGTTGCTTCCGGGGTCCTATGTGACCGGGG
>BQKZ01000191.1:164923-186695 GCA_036244855.1 Temnopleurus reevesii | reverse complement strand
GCCCCGGTCACATAGGACCCCGGAAGCAACACGATTCACCCCGACTCTTTGTTCTGAGGCAGTTAACTGTGAATTAACAAAGAGTCGGGGTGAATTGTGTTGCTTCCGGGGTCCTATGTGACCGGGGATTAAAATGGATATTACAGCGCGGCAGATCAAACAAAATCTGCAAAAAACGCCCGAGTTGGGGACGACAGATGGCCGTGAATCTATGTGCCGCAAATAGGAGGGGCGTCTATCCTTTTTCGTGTGCCCTGGACTTTGATCCACATATGAGTATAGGGGCGTCTATTCTACCCCTTTCATCCATTTTCTATTCTTTTTTAAATCTGATCTCGCCTTCCACGGCAGTGCCTTTGATCTGATCGATCTTAGGCCAAATGCAATGTGTCCAGTTTGAAATTGTTCAAGATGGGCACAGTTTTTGTAAACTTACATAGGGCCAACCATACATAATAAAGTATACAGATAACCATATACTGATAATTACATAATAATTATATACAGCTAGTACAAAAATAAACAACAGAAGAGAAGCTGAACAATGAAACAACACATAAAAAAAAACAGAAGAGAGAAAACAAGAAGACGATATATAGAGGACGTGCTAGGTGACAGGGAGGGAGGGAGCAAACAAGCTTACTCGCCTTTTCGCCTTCGTCTTTTGTATGATTATGTAGTATTTATTGCACCTCCTGCAGTTGGGTGAGCCAGAAGATTTTAGTATCGCAGAGGTTTGATCAAGGAATTATAAATCATTGGTTTGATAGATCAGAGCAGTGGTGGATAATGTGGTCTGCGGTTTGTTCACCTGCTCCACAGACACAAGCCGATGATTTCCGAAGTCCCCAGCGGTGTATGTCCGACTTAATACTGAACCTCAATTCAAGATGATATTCAAATACTAGCAGATAAACACATAGATTGGTGAAAACGGTGCAGATTATCTCCGTATGACTCTGTGGAACTTGAACAACTTGTCTGTCGCCCCCCCCCCCCTTAAGAAAGAAAACACAGGGGGCGACCGTAAGGTATGTGATTGTTTTCAAGCAGTTCGGGGAAAATATCCAGAAAATTGTTAAAATGGGGGTCCTAGCTTAGGAAATTTCCATATAACAGCTTTCATGGGGGGGATGGGGGGTTGTCCTTCCATGTTCATCTTTTCCCTTTCAACTTAAAGAGGGTATGGAAGTAGCATAGTTTGTTTTTTTGTGTACAAATGATTGCGTGAATGGGTGGGCGGGGAGAGTGCATCCAGATATTTGTGTATATTGGTAGTGGACGTACCTGAATAGAGTAATCAAATCATCGGTCTACAGGTCTATGCTGAAATAAAATTAGTCACCTTTAATTTTGATTTAGGAACCAACGAAGATAAAATTTCATTTCTTAGTCCACTTCTGACAGATTGAAAGAAAACATAATGGAAAAAGCCACAGAAGTAAATTAAGAAGCTCAACAATCATGTGTGTGATTCATATTTGATTTATCACACCGCCGCACACTAAATTTATTTCCTAGATTCAAGTTTTTCACACTTTACACTTTTGCGGTCTTGCTATTATTTGATGTTCTCTCAGTTGCAGAAAAGTCTTTATCAGTTAGATGTTGGTTTGTGGTTTGTCTAGAAAAGTTTTCAATATCCGTTTACATGAAAGGCAGTAATAATCTCTGTGTATTTACAGAATACAGATCATATATTGATATAATTCTGAAATCACATAGAAATATGAAATAGAGCACTCTTCGATCACCACGCACGAAAATTATTATATCATCAAATTTCAAACTTCTATATCGTTAGTAAGATTCAAAACATGTATATAACTGTCTTTTACCATTCCAATAAAGCTCTTTGATGAAGCAAGGCATACATCAATCTGAACAATATGTGAAACAAAATGGCATATGGTTAATGTGGTTTTGATATAGGGTCAAATAATGATTTACTCAAGGTTCTTATGTTCTCCATTCACGTAATTGTATTTCGACGAAGGAAGTATTTTGGGATCTTGGTTGCTTGAATGGCTGTTTATTCACATTTGTCTTATATGTGAATTTGCATCTTATGCCCGCTCATTATGATAGTACGAGCTGAGATTTAGTTTCTGTATACTGGACCAGTCGCTATATGAGGGTAAGGGACGAAGAACTGGGACAAAGTAAACAAATCATCTTCAAGCATTCACATTAGCTAGATGAACACAAATGAAATTTCCTTCCCTCTTATCCTGCGGAGAAATGTCGAACTGCCGTCGCACCTGTCCGGTGAATAGACAGGGAAGCCACTTTCCTTTGTGTTCACGAAGCTAGTGTGAAGGCTTAAATGAGTCCTTTCTGCTAACAGTGAATCTTTCCCACGAGAATAACCAGGATAACATGTATATCTCTGTTGTCCTCCCTTTTCGTCTCTTACGTTCACAGTGCGTGAATATGGAATCGAAGCCTGAAATCTCGTTCTGCCAATCTCATCCCGAATATGAAATTGAAAAGATTGATGAAAATGGTCAGTTGCCCTGATTAGATTAATAAACGTTCAAAGTATTAAAGAGGAAAGGGGAAGAAGGAAAGTAATCAAGGACGGAGAATCGATTATAAACTGATTTGCAGTGAACTAGATCATGAATCGGAGAGTGTACACAATCGAAATCATGTCAAAATTGTGACTATGGGTCGGAAACATCACCTGGATTCTTGTTAGTTTTATAAATATGCATCGTAAACTATTTAGTATAAAATCGCTTAAAATTGCTTTAAAAATATGAAAGATCATTTATTTCCCGAAATAAAAAGGACGTTATTTTGTTTAAGGGTATCCTTGCAAGAACATGTGCGTATAAATATTCAGAATTGAATGAGAAACGCCTTTAAATCTAAATTCATCATCATCATCATGCGCACATTCATACGGGTAATATAGATTTGACAATAATAAGACAGTATAGATAATTACTAATTAACGAAAATGGAAATTGAGTATAGAATGTCAAAAGATAAATGAGGCACAAATCTGCTTTTTGTTCGTCGATTTTTATTTTTGCTGATGTATCGAAATGACCATCCTTGTAAACGACATTCTCTAGTGGCGATGTTGAAAATTATGAACAAAAATACTGCGCTGAATTAATTCATGGTGCTTATTTTAAGGAGGAAGAAAACACTTTCTACATGCAGCCTCTTCGATTTTTATTTCTGAGCAATCAATATCTAATTCATTTCACAGAATAGCTGCTGCATTTCGAATGTCATTCACCTTTTTCCTTTCACCTTAATTGAAAAGAAAATTAAACCTTCGCATTTTCATCTAACTTGTCACTTGGAATAAATCTGCTATATTCGGCTTTCATCAAATTTGCACTTAACCTTTGAAGACTAACTGTTTTTCATTACATTTACATGTGTAGAGTTAAGGTCATACTTTTCTGCATTTTGGTATTCTCTTTTTGTATTCAATTCAATTCAATGCATTTCAGGTTTATCAGTGAAATAAATAATAAAAATACAAAATAAAAGTCCGAGGCCTAATGGCATTTTGTTTACAAACAAAGCATAATAAAAGTCAACATGTCATCTACATGCAGGTATAAAGGGATAGAATACACGGGAATAGGAAATTAAATACAAATACAAACGTCACGCCGAAAAGAAGGGAAAAGGGAAAGTTGGTACAGAGTAAGTCTGAGAAAAGAGTAAGTGCGGGAGGAAGCGGAAGAGAAGAAGTGAGATTTAAGAAGAGAAATGAAAGGGGAAAGGAGAAGGCGAAGGATAAAACACGATATAAACTATTCACGAAAAATTAAGTCGAACGCAAATTCTATGCTCCTTTGTAATGCTATTGAAATTGGAACCGGCTTGTCATTGTTGTGTCCGCACAGTTGAATACACGGCGTACGGATCTATTGTCTGCGTTCTAGTTAACTTTTCGGAAATAGTTTATTTCGTGTTATGGGAAAAAGAGAAGGAGAAGGATAAGAAGAGGTAGCAGAAACGGTAGAAGAGGGGAGTGACGAAGAAGAATGAATGGAAGAAAAAGTAATGAGTAATTCGAAGAGAAGAAGAAATAAGATAAATTAGGATTCAAAATAGAGCAAAATAGTAATTTCCAGAACACTTGGGTTTGCATCTTGGAAATACGTTGTACATGAGTGTGTTATAAGAAGATTAAAAGCATTAAAATTGTAAAAGAGTTGATGTTCTTATATACAGGAATAGAATCATACGTGAAATGACAGTGATGCTTTCAAATGACATGAAAAAGACCGGCATTACATTTTTATTCCACTGATAATTGGAATGTGAAAATGTGCATTAATATGGACAAGCTACATTAGATGAAAATAGATTACAATTGCACTAATAAGCTTCATAATATAAGGGCGGTGTCAATGATTTAGCATTATTATAGTGAGTTAGGAATAATAATAATAATAATGAACGGCTTTTATATAGCGCTTATCAACTATTTATTAAGAATTCTCTAAGCACTCTACAATTGCAGCATATTACCCTGGCTTAAGCCCGGCAGCCACTTCATTAGCGCATTTGACGATTCAAGGAATAAATATTCCTACCAGGTACCCATTTACCTCACCTGGGTTGAGTGCAGCACAATGTGGATGAATTTCTTGCTGAAGGAAATTAATTTGCACAAGACTGGTTAGGGTTGAGTTTTGATATTTACATCGTTTTATTAACCCTGTCACTTTACTTAGTGAAATAACGTTAATAATTGGTCGTAATCAGAAAGATAGAAAAATAGTATTCATCAAGATCAACTATTGTGAGCGTAGAATCTTACGCAGGGAATTGCAAAACAATGGCTGAAATTAAGGACAAAAAATCTTACTTTATTATTATTATAACAAACAATAAATATCGTTATTCTATGTCAACTTGTAAAGTTCTGGGGAGGGGGTTAATTCACTAGTAACAGAAATTTCTTTTTACAAAAGAAAAGAGAAAGGGATTGAGTTTTCTCTGAAATGATTCATATCCTGAAAGGATCAAGAAATTTGCTTTACTTATTGAGGGCAGGTATTCAAGCTATACTAGCTTTTGGGCAATTAAAACATAATTATTGTTGATAATTTGCCCTTTTACGGTTCAGATCGTCATGTAAATGACAATTGGCTATTCACTACGTCATTAAATTAAGTGTTGGCATCATTAAAAGGTCAGAACTAATACCTCTCCGACATTTGAATAATTCTGTCTCTCATTTGCATTGTACATTGTACATCATTTATTCGGTTGTCAAACAAAACGCATCGGTTATTTCATGCGATATTTTTCTTTAGATGGATTATTCGAACATTTATTATTCCGATTGAAGTCCCATTCCATTTTTGTCTGAATTGTAATCCTCAACCGATATGTTTACATTGCTTCATGACTGGTTTCAGTTGAAAGAATAACCATAGGGTGTCTTACAAATATTAATTTTTGTTCACGGCCTTGCTGAAAAGCAGCTGGCATGCTTATTTACCGTGATTAAATAAATACTATACAAATATGCTGAAAGAAAAAATGAACGGCGTTCTCTAACATGAAACTGCAAATGAATCTTTAACATGATATAATCTCAGCAAAATTAAGTCTAACGCCATTTCAATGCTCCTTTGTATTGATATTGAGATGGGAAGCCGGCTTTTGATTGTTACGTCAGCACAGTTCAATGCATGGCATACGGCTCTATTGTCCCATGACCCACTTTATTTTACGGAAATAGATTATATCGTGTTCTTTAAACATAATTAAACAATGAGAGTTTCGGTGATGCTGTCCTGGACGCTACATGAATTAATGTGTTATGCAGGAATCATCACGTCATCATTGTCAATTACGCTCTTAGAATGTTGGGCAAAGTTAACCCGATTCTTGGCAAAATACTGTCCATTCAACTTCTCATGAAGTTATGTTCTGTTGATGCCCTTTTCACTCAAGACATATTGATTCGAATTTCTAAAATTTTCAAGCAAGTAGTAAGAAATTTGGATTCACAATAGCCAACAGCCTGTTTTCGAAATTGGTCGATAGACATTTTTAGACGGTAGAAATCGCGTGCGCCTCTGATATGTGCATTAATGACAAGTGTGCAACTGATGTTCGCAGTGCGCATCATTTTATGCGCACGTCAGATGCGCACTCGTTTTCTACCGTCGACCACCAATTTCGAAAATACCCTAATAGTTGTGCGCACCGTATATTTCTGTTAAGACCAAAATTATGGTTTCAATGCTTTGGTAAATTACATGCACATGTAGCAAGTGTCCTATAGAAAATTTATAGACGAGTGTAGCCAATAAAACCATAGTATATGTTTTTATTTTACAGGTGCCTTGTATCACTTGGGAGTGGCACCCCCGGAGTAATCTTCCATGAATATTCTATCAATATTATTTTTGAGTGACCATGAATAAAGACGAGGTCGGTCAGGTGATTGATTTTGGGATTGAAGTTTTATCTCTCGGTTTCTGTTCAAGGGTAATCCTATGGATCATCTTTGAGTAATGGCAACCATCTATCTCTATGCCGGATGCTCTAGATATAATACCAGGTCGTTTGATTACCTGACAAAGGAGGATCATCCTCAAAGTAATTGCGGACTTGTTTAAGCCCCATATTCCTTATCCCATTTTTTTTAATATATATATAAACAACGCATACGATCTTTTCACCTTTATTTTCTTTTATTCATCTGTAAAGCTCCGGTTACATACGATCCGGAAGCAACACGATTCACCCCGACTCGTTCTTCTGAGGCAGTTAACTGTGAATTAACAAAGAGTCGGGGTGAATACTGTTGCTTCAGGTGTCCTATGTGACCGGGGCTTCGACCCTGAAAACAAGTTGCTTGTTTCACAAAACTGTTCGTCGATATGCACACGACCCTACGAACGACTGGTGACCCTTTGTTCGGCAAGATTCAGCGCCAGTTTTTATCACCATGAGCAGAAGGGACAAAGGCTTTTTGACAAAGTAAACAATTTCATTCAAGCAATCACAATAACAGGAAACGCACAAAAGAAAATTTACTCCCGCTTATTATGCTGAAATATGTCAAACCAACGACGTTGCAACGTCGCACAGATACAAATTATTTTGTATTGTGAATGCCTGAATAAATTATTTTGTCTATACAGTTCAATACATTACATGGAGTACCGATGTCTTGTCCATGACCCATTTTATTTTGCAAAAATAGTTTATATCTTCTTGAAAACAGAAGGGTGGGAGTCAGCCTTAAAATTCTGTCCACGAATATACCACTTCAAAGTAATAAATGTCATTTGTAGTCATCTATAGTAAGTTTCATGTACGACCCGACTTTCAGAGAAATTATTGAAATCCCCCCCCCCCCCCCCCCTCCCCCTCCTCGAAAGACTAGTCACGGTTAACTTAATTGAAACTGCAGATATTGTTGCAGCACCATTGTCAATATCTTTTGTGAAGTAGAATGTTTTTACAAAAGAGACATACAGACTGAATAACACGAGGCATTCAAATATATTTTATTTTAATATCTTGTTAAACTGATATTTTTCTTCTATTCATTGTTCCCAACAACCATGTAGAATGCGGTTAATAACCTTTCGTTATCGAACAAATTTGACAACGATTAATCAAACAGCTGCAGATAATCTACCTAAATTGACAAGTGCCAGACAAACAAGAGCAACTACATTCGAGCTCAGGGCAATCATAAGTCGTTTCCCATGTCAAATTAACATCGATTATTCCCCTAAATATCTATAAGTCTCAAATGCTCACGCACACATTTTCGCACGAAAACACTTCCATCTCAGAGTTCCTCAGATTAAACCAATCTACAACGCATGCATCATTTGTGTACTAGAGGGGAACCAACATTATCGTGCTCTCATTTAGTGAAGAAAAATCAAATCATCAAACTTTGAAAATTTGGGTTAGCCGGACAATCCTTTCCAAAATGAATTTTCTAATTCGCAAGGACATCACGATCCCTACCGCTGTTACAGATCCGCGCGATCGGCAACTTTGACAGAATCTGAGATGTCATGTCGAACAATTCCCATTTATTCTGTAGACCAAAGTTCACATTTTTCAGAAAAGTAAACAAACTTTTGACTTTTGGCGTTGGTTCCCCTTTAATTCATGTCAACGTAACAAAGTGTATACAAATATAAAAGCGAAGGAACTACATTGAATAAATATCGAAGCAACTAAAACAGTGAATTACGGCGCTAAAAGGAGGGTACTAACAATCTGCTATATAACTTCATTGAATATCTCTCAAAGAGACTAAAAAAACCGACAACTTAAGGTGCAAAAAGGAGGGTACCAATTACAGTTGATCGAAAAGAAAACTCAAGAGACGGTCTGAACGAAAGCTGATAAATCTCCCCAGACGAGTGATTGATACAAGACAGGCTGCATAACACGTCACAGCCTTGTTGGGTCAGAGTGACTTACTAACGATTCCATTGGGGAATAAACTCCATTTAATGGTCAACAATGACCCAGAATAAAGTCCAATTTAGTATCAAAATTGATCAAATCTGCTCTAGAAGTGGTGGCCTCATCCTACTAATATCCGGTAAGAATTGCGTAGTTATACCATGTATACGACGTTGCGTTTGCATAGTATCGGTACAAAGTATTGAATTATAATTCGATCCACCTTCATTTTCGATGAATAAAATTCAAATTTAGCTAACAAAATGAATTAGAGCTAGCTGTGAAATTCTATTTCTAAGTACAACATCTACAAGTTTGAAATTGATCAGGGGCCCGGAACATAAAAGAAATACCATAAAATGTGCTATTAATCGCAAACTTTAGTACATAATGTACCATAATTAATATCAATCGTATGATTGATTAGAAATCTGTATACGGGGCTGAGGGGCTAAATGCAAAGCTGTGAAATATATTTAAGTGGGGCATACTTTCTCAATAAATATTCAATCATATACAGAACACAATACGTCCCCGTGTGATAAGATTTTCCCCACTCCGCCCTACATCACTCGACTTGATTTAAAACTTCAGCCCTCGCATGCGTTGTAGGGGAAAATAAGAATTACATCATATCGCTACGTCTACATCTACTTTAGATCGGAGAGTGTACATCGGGGGGGGGGTGTGTTTTATCGAGATTTGTCACATAGACAATTAGTCAACGCTGACTAATTCTTGGATTGTGATTGGATGAAAAGCACTATTGCTGACAGTTGCTATGGGAACTGTCGGAAAATGACTCCTTGTCGCTGCGACAAATCTTGATGAAACATCCCTCGGATCCCAACACTAGGTTGTAATCTTAAAGGATTAGCACCTTTCCATCAGAAGGCCTTGGATTTGAATTTCAGACTTGGCCTCAAAAAGTAACTAACACTTGTAATTATCGTTCTTTTATAGGTGAAGATTAATGAGATTAAGAAAATCGTGAAAATTTGAGCAAAGTCTGACAATCCGTTCAAAAGTTCTTTATTTTCAAATCGTAAGTGACGTCGTCTGAAGGGGACCATCAAGCTGTCTAATGTGGCAGAATTTATGATGTATTGGCGAAAATTAGAAGCCTTTCGAAATGACGTCACGAATTTTGTCAAAGTTGATGACTGGAGGATCTCCATCAGAAAATGACTCTGAGAAATTAAAAATTCACAAATTTTGAACTGATTGTCAGATTTTGTTCAAATTCTTATAGTTTGATCATCCTAATTTTCTTCATCTACCGCATAAAAGAGCACAAAGATTATTTCCCTCAGGGAACAATTCTTCCCTTTTCTCATTGAGACATGCGAGACTTTGACTGACAAGGAATCTTGGCGAAACACGATCTACGGTATTAAGAAAATGACTTCAGTATGTGCTGCACTCAACCCAGGTGAAGTCATTGGGTACCTGGCAGGAACAACTATGTCTTGACAATCTTACGTGCTCCTATCAATGAAATTAATGAAAATTGCTATTTCCTACATTCGATACACTTTGACTAATCTAACAATTCCCCCAAATCATATCCTATATTATATAAATGTACTACCAATGAATCGACTCAAGCTATTTCGTGTACGTACTCAATTGCAGCCAAAGTGATTGAACGGGGAGCACAGTCGAACTCAATTTTTCAAACATATGATTAACATGATTAAGGCAATAATATTTTTGCAACTAGCTTGAAGAGTACTTAAAATGTTTTTGAATATACAAACTGTTTAAACCACTGTTTTTTCTTAATGCAGCGATTCGTTGTACTGCAAAATATTGGGCGTGATATCAATAGATTAAAACCTTAGAATATGAGAGCTGTAACATTTTAAAAGGAAAGCCCATACGTTTATGAAGATTTATCTATGCTGAATTCAGAACGAGTTTTATTTATGAAGCACCATGTGTTAATTGCTTATATTTTTGGAAGCCGGTCCGTATCTCGGATTATCGAGAACATTATGTTTGCAAAAAAAATTGTTTCTGTTTATATCGCAATCATGCGACTATATCAACAAGTAAATAGGCGTGTAAGAAATATCTAAGATATATTTTACCCTTCCTTAATCCTCCTCGTCCGTTCATACAAACATAATTATACACACACACATTCACACATTTATCCATTAAAAAAGGAGTGTATCCCATTTTCGCACGTATAGCTGTGATAATCTTGTCTTACCGATTTCCTCTGGGTATATATTATTTCTAATCAGTGCGCTCAATTTGCCTAGTGTTAAGCTTGAGCTACTTTATTAGGCTTAGGTTGCCTTTACCTTACGCTAGATCATCGCCATGTGCGCTCAAATACACGTATGCCCCCATCGGTACTTTGCAATCATTGAGCAAACGCACATTAATGCTGACTCAAACCTTTGCGTTTTTAGCCTGCGTCGGCCCAGCGTTTTTTTTTTTTAATTAATTAAAAACGCTCACTGGACGCACAGAGACGCAAGTTATACCTAGGATTGATGTTCGACGTACACTCTTTGAGCGCAAGCCCAACGTCAATACCGTTTCTGATCCGCGTACACTGTGCGCTCGGGGAGCGTTTTATAATTTTTTTTTTTTTGTCGTTTTGTTTTAGACGCTGGGTCAACGCAGGTTAAAAACGCAAATATGTGAGTCAACCTTTAAATTCACGCCAATGAATCTACTGCGCAAATGGTCACATGTTGCGTATATAGTGAGTTTCCTTTGCATCGTTTAAAGGGATATTCAAGCATCATTGACAGAATCCGATCAGAACGCTTGAGGTGTTTCATTCAATCAAACTTTTCAAAGGCAAGCCTAACTCCAAGTTTTATCGTGTCGTATTTCCACCTGGAAAACGAAAAAGGGGATCATGATAGATCGGGTACAAAGGAAATTGTGGTAATTCAAACCATTTATATGTGCAATATTGCACCCTGACTCCGTCATGTGGACTGTTTTTAGATTACGATGTGATACTCTATACGATTTAAACTGCGGGGCATATTCCTTTTTGTCTAGAATCCTTTTTAGAGTGACAGAAAAACGTAAGTATAAACTTATCGGAAGAGATCCCTCAAAATAGCGATTTCCGTTTACTTACGATGTAACTATTAGTAACTTGGAAGAATAATTACCGCTCCGGAATAACTTAGAATTAGAAAATGTCCTTATAGACTGATTCTCATTCATTTTAGTTGGAAAGATCTAGGTTATACAATATTACTGTGATAGAATAGGAAATACAATCAGAAAAAGATAATTTAGAACAAAAAGTTCTTTCTATACACACTAAGAAATTAGGGTACAACTCTGCACCCCTAGGGGCACAATCCCATGTAACACCGGGTGAACCCTATGGGGTACAAGTTTGAACCCTAAATTTCAGGTGCAATTTTTGTACCCGAACCAAGGGTACAAGTTTGTACCCCATTGGAACACATTTGCACCCCAGCGATGCAAAATTGTACCATTAGGGTACAAAATGAGATCTTTAGCGTTTGGCAAAAAAGGAAAGGAAAGGATGTAGTTTACAGGCGTGTATCATCCAATTCCGAATATTTTACGCCAGAAGAAGAAGAGAGAAAGAGGGTCGCCATCTTAACGTTTCCATGCACCCGAAAGACGGTATGCGACCTGGTTTCGAACCCACAGGCAGGAACGAACCCAAAAGACTGTCCCGAACAAACCGATTTCAGCCGCACGCCACGTCGCCTCAGTCAACATCGACCCTCAATATTGACCCTCAATACCAACCCTGTTTGTTCGTGAAATAGTGCCACCTGATTGGTCAGCCACTGTCACCTCGCTCGCTCGCCATTGGTTAAGACGTGTTCCTTTTCTAGTCTGCTATTTATAAACTTTATTCAAAACATCGATGTATTAATGTTTTTTTTTCTTCCGAATCTTGTAAGGATGAACGGAATAAAAAATCATAGTAATAAATTAAATCTATTACGTATGAAATAGAGTTCCTAAAGATAAAATAAGAACAAAATCAGCATTCATTTCCGATCACGTATAGAGAGTGGGGTCTGCATTCTGCACTAGTTTCAAATCGGAGGGGTTCAACGTTGTACCCTTTGGGTACAACGTACAATTTTGAACCTCATAGGGTATAATGAGGATGCCGGGGTTCAAATTAGTGACTTTGCGTGATTTTGAATCCTAACTGTACCCTAATTTCTTAGTGTGTATCTTGCCAAACCTCCTGCCAAAAATGGTAAATGTGTGACTACAATCTTTAGAATTTGAAGGATAATTAGGCAAGGTTTAAACAATAAGTTGTTCTAGTTATCATCATTAGTGAGACTTTTCTCGTCTTTTACACCTTTACACACAATACTTTTCGTTGTTAGTTTTCCAAGATGTGTCATAGAATTCTTGCATGTTATTTGTATGCTTAGGCGTCGTAAGAGCGCTTAAACTCCTACATCCATGACATCCTACATCTTCCTTTGAATCTATTAATAATTACAATACACAGCTTATCCCTATTCCAACTGAACTATTCTAGTCCAAATTCTTACTGGAGGCAGCTAATTTTAGAAAACTGGAGAACAATTTATAATACATGTATATGCTAAAATTAATCATTTTTAGGCCATAAAAGTATTAATATCTACAACTTTGTGAATTCTGAATGAAATGACAATTGATATTGACTTAGTATACACTGCACAGCATGCTAGGTCTTTCAAAGGGGGATACGTTTGGGACCCTTCGCACCCTGCCTATCGACAGACATGGAATGAAGTTAATGTACTCTCATTTAAAGGCAATAGATAGCAAAACAAGATCTCAAAACAAGTTAAAATGCAATTAATCTCATCGATACCCATGTAATTAAAGTATCTAAAAATATGAAAAAATAAAAATATCGGTTACTATCTCAACAAAAAGAAAATAATTCGCCGCTCAGAAACCACGTGGTTTTGGGCCAACGGAAATATCGCGCTTTTACCCACGGAATTCCGGCAGAGGTTTGTCAGCGTACGGTGCCTTGCTGAAAAAAGATAAGCATCCGGCCGGACGCTAACAGATTTCCATTGTTCAATCACTTATATATTCAAATGTACATGACGATAAGCCCATAAGATACATAGCATGCCTATTTTAGTAAAGATTTAGTTATGATTATTGCACTATCTGACTCGGAAAAGATTTAGTTATGACTATTGCACTATCTGACTCGGAAAAATTTTATTTCGGTATTAGACAAAGCTATCAATTGACTTTAAACCGATAGATTAGCTTAGGGAAAGATGGCGATTCAGATATTTAACTACTTTGTGAGCTGCATTAAAAGTATTACCATAATACAGTTTTTTAATAGCAAATTAGAGCATGTTCAAACTTTGTTTGAATAAAATCGATCAAAAAATGGATTAATTTTCGCAAAATAACAAGTGATGACGCCATCGCGTTCCCCAAAAAACGCACCGAACTCACGCACCGCAGACATGCGAATGGTCACTCGACCAATCCCATCCCGCTCGGCCCCCGTGCGAATCATTAAGCACACCGTATGAGTACGGCTGATTGGCATTTTCGAAATAAAATACGCCAGAATACGTGCGAAAATATTCTCCTAATTTTGTACACAGCTACATTTGGGCATGTTTGTGAATACATCAGCTCGTTTAACATCAATGTCTGCATACTCTCTGTCTGCATCCCGACCATTCCGAATATATACCTTTAAAAGACGGACATAATAAGGATCAATTTGTATACATCGCGTGTTGTCACAACCCCTCCAAATTTGTCTCCCGGGTCACGAATTCCACGTATATAGGATGGCGTGTTGCCTGATAATCTCGTCTGGTGTGATTGGATGGTAGTTGTCACGTGACGTCATCAGCTCAACTGCAAATTGCACTCCATATGCATACCAGCTCTCGGGATCACTGAATCAACTGATCTAGACAATTGGATTGAATTGGTGAAATTTGAAGGATTTGCTGAACATTCTAACCTCTGTACGATAAAAAATGAGATCACGGAGACATATATGTATAATCTTTAAACTGTGAACAACTTTGTTGTGCGGATATATCTAGAATTTATTTGACAAGACATCTGTAAGTCAAACCGTTTGATTGACCATATACTTTTGAAAAAATATTAAAATGTGATTTTATGGTTGCTTTCTCTGTGTGTGTGTGTCTCTCTCTCTCTCTCTCATCATGTAATTCATATCAAATTTTTATATACATGTACATCTACATGAAGGAGTTTAAATCAATGACTTTTATGTTCTTGGTGTGTATTTATCATAAGTTCATGTCATTTGAGATACAACCTGACGTCATAATAACTGATAAGGATGGCTTGCAAACTGCACAATAATTAAGTGAGACTGACTTATAAGAGAACTTTTCCTCAACTTTTGCTTTCACGCGTTTTTAGTGACCACTTGGCCAAACAAGGGTGCACAGAGTGAAGTGAGATATTTTCTGAATGATAGATTATTGTTTTCTATAATATTTAGATTAAATTATAGAGTGGCTTCCCCTTTAACCTCGGGACAATGACAAAATATAAGCGGTAACGATAATTATCAAATTCAGTAGATAGTGATCAATCAATCAATGAACATGATTAATAATGATAAAAGATTGTTTTATATCATTTTGTGCAGGGAGTCGTGTACCAAAGAGAGAAATATAATCATCGAAACGTTTTAACCAAAGGTAAGCCAGAATTAGGCATTGACGCTAACACCCACTTAGCTTATTTCTTGAAGCGATTTAATATAATTTTCTTTTGATTGAAAAGATTAGGTATTGTAACAAAGAGTTATTGTCCGTTATTGACCCATTTTTTTGTTTTTGCTCTATTATACCATGGTCAAACTTTTGTCGTTGTGAATTGCCGGGGGGCTAAACAAAAATCCTATATTTTCGGTGATGATATAAAACGTTTGAGCCCTATTTTTAAACGAAGCAAGAAAGTATGGCAGAATAGCTGTTTTACCATTGAACGAAACAACAACTTTATCAATTCAATCTAAAGATCAAATGAATTCAGTTTCTTTCATCCCTCTGTAGATGAACAAAAAGGGCGTATCGATTATATCAATATTGTGTCTGTTGAAATAATGTTTAACGCTCTGCTAATTTGAATGAATGTGGCGCCCATTTTGTTTTCCTCTCGATCTTGAAACGTTACCAATTGGTACATACGACATCAAGGCTTTTTGGTTAGAACTTTTTGGTTATTCATATTTGTTTGGCAGCATGGTTGTTTAGGAAGGAAGCTAAAAGAGCATTTTATTTGGGACACAGACATTTGCTAAAAATCATTCATCTGGTCGATTCATATTTGTTTAACATAAAACGAGCATAATATCGCAAATTTAAGTAGTTTAGTAATGACGTTTGTGTTCAAATTTCAGACAGGAAATAGATGTTCCAAATACATAATGCCTAATATCGACATATTCCGGAGCGGCTGGCAACTCTGTACAGATTCCCGTAAAATAAGTTCAGTTTTACACTAGCCATACTTTAGCCATTGAGGCAAGAATGAATTTATGTTTAGCATGCATCACATGTGTGACTGCTTTGTAACATATTCCCAAATGCTTGTGCTAATCAGCCATTCATAAAGCTATCTATAGGTGAAGAAGCGATGACAAGTAATTCATTCATTTTTAATAAGGTAATGATTAGGGTACGTGATCTTGTCCCCACGCCATGACACTGTGAGCAGAGGGGACAAGGGTGTTTGACAAAGTAAGAAACTTCAATTCAAACATTCACTATAGCTATCCCCTCTGCTGAGAGACTTGGACATGTGACAGATGCATTGAATCAACGGGGAAACCACTAACATAATATATTGTATCCCTTACACTAAGATCGTTGCATTGACAGTGTACAGGCGAGAAAAGTGAATAGATTTGCTAAGAAAGCCGTTTGCCGTTGAATAGTCATGATAGTACGAATAGTGATCTTTTTCCCTAGGGAAAAAAGTTACTATTTTTGCGAGCATGCGTAGTCGGCTAAAACAGACGTGCCCGTGCGCGAGAGATGCACTACTTCCCAGCTATACGGCACGTGAAACGTATGGCGGGCTTCGTCTGCATGATGTGCTCAACGAGAAGACGAGCCAGAGACTAGAAAAACAATTTATCAGATTATCAAATTACCATTAAGACAAGGTAAGATTATTTAATCTGCTGCAATAGACTACTTTATTGGTGTTGTTGTTGTTGTAAGAAGGGATATAAAAGTAGTATACAATGACTTGATTCTCGGTACTGGCTAAAACTATTCGCACTCGTGAGCATCAGATAGTATCATCCAGTATGGAACTATCTGATATGCTCATTTGTGCGAATAGTTTTAACCAGAACCTCGAGGGTCATTGTATATTTCTATAATATATTTACATAATACGCGATGTGCAAACTGTTGAATGTTTCAAAAATGCACTCAAAACCCATTTGTTTATAAGTGCTTTCAATAGTATCTACACATATATATCTCATTTCTTATCTATTTGTACTTTTGTTGTTGTACCTATTGCTTCTGCTTCTCTTTAAATTTTCCTGTCCTGCGCCTTGAGCACATTATTCATGTGGAATCTGGCGCATTAAAAGTACCCCTATTATTATTATTATAAAATGAAGTGTGTCATGGGAAAATAGACCCGCATGCCATGTAAACTGCCATTTAAACTGAGCGGACATTAACAATTACAAACCGGTTCTGATTTCAATAGCATTACAAAAGGGCATTGAATTGGCGTTCGACTTAATTTTGCAGAAATACTTTATATTTACATCGTGTTTATATCGTGCTTATAAGCATAGAACAGTTCGCCTGATGACGCGCTATATAAAGGCCAGTTTATTATCATTCGTGTTCACTTTATTTCGTGTGCATATACATGTATATAGCTAATATGAAGGCTGCAATGGAAGTCGCTTAATTTGTCCAACTCGTGTTTCCGTGTTTCCGTTTTTCCGTCCTCTTTCAATGTGTGCTTGCTAAAAATACGTCTGTTAACCTATTAACTAAAGATTGTCCTCACGGAACTCGGCTTGTAATATTAGTTCATTCAATTTCACGCCTGCTCCGAGGATCCTTGTTTGCAAGTTCCCTTGGGTGTTTGAAACTTCTCTCCATGGTCTTGATATTTCGACATCGCATTTAAAAGATAAGTTCGAGATCCGATATACGGTATATATTTGATCCAAAGAATTTTCGAATACAGCTAACAACGTTTTAAAAGCAACAAAATCTTTATTGAAGTATAAATGCAGGCTTGCGTAAAATTAAGAATTGTTTGTTTTTCTGGGTATTTTTACACCCCCCCCCCCTTTCCCCATCTCCATTTCCCTCTCTTTGTACCTAAAATATAGATTATTTTTTTTAAACGACAAACATTTAAAGTCAAGCGTTTAAATCTTCATTCTATTACTCTGGTACAATTTTATGATTAAAAAAATACTAGAAAGATGATGTTTTGTTGAATTTAATAGTTTAATATTGCTTTCGTTCTGTGAGCATTCGTTGTCCTTTTTGTCTGTTTTGCTGTTGGCCCAGATTCTCTATCAACTGCTTTCTTTGGGCATCGGAATTACCTATTCTAAACAATATTGGTTAAATCGCCGACTTCTCTAAATAGTTTATACATCGTGACGAACTTAGCATTATACGAAGATTGACATTAGATTCTCATGAGACTGTTGCATGATGATCAGAATAAATTGATTCAGGAGCTGTTGGATGATGTCTGTATTACAGGCATGGACGATTGGTAATTATATACTACACCTTTATCTTGACCCGAATCAGACAGTAACAGTCGTGTAGTGTGGTGGTTCTGAATCTTGCATTTCAACCAGAGGATTGTAGGTTCGACTCCCATTAATGACGCTAATTCCCTTCACCATTAAGTTTATCCACGTGGTTGGGGACCGGTTGGAAGAGGCCATCCTGGTCAATTTAGCAGTAAGTGCCTTAATGTCAAAGCCCTGCTGGAATACTCCTAAGGGAATGGATATTGTATATGCTTTGTATGACTTTTTTGAGGACTTGCTCAGGTCATTCAACTTCGCTATTTGACATCCCGGCCATAGTTTCAGAATATCATTTAGATCCAGGCGATTTTGCATCCATTAGTCAAAGCCAACTACCTTGTGCGTACGCACCGCAGATACATCAAGTAGCTCAGAGAATACTCACGGTGGTTCTATCCTACTAATGCTCTCGAGATTAATTACTTATTTTTTAATGAAAAGCAAGCTTCAAAGTCCCTGGGTTTGAGAGTTTTACTGGGGGCGATTCCAGAATACTATCCGAAACTAAACTACATCCATATTGTTCAAGGAAGGCACATCAACATTGACAGAAGACCAAGGAGATTATGATTGTGTTAGTGATCAATAATCTCTCGCAATGTAAAAATAGATATCTCATATAATAATAGTGTATCCAATAGATAAAAAATAATTTGCCAAAAATAATTGAAAATGCTCATGGAAAGTCTTGCATGAACACGGTATAAACTATTTCCCAAAAATTAAGTCGAACGCAAAGTCAATGCTCCTTCATAATGCTATTCAAGTCAGAACCGGCTTGTGATTGTTGTGTCCGCACAGTTGAATACACGGCGTACGGATCTATTGTCTGTGGCCCACTTTATTTACAGAAATAGTTTATATCGTGTTGTTGATGGTTGCCTAAGAGATACAATCATTTTCTTTCTTTTTTTCAACGATTCACTCTATGCATCAAAATCTCTTATCAAGATAAACAGATTGGCGGTTGACACATTAAAACAGCTACGGGTCTTTTTATGAAAGTGAAAAGAATTTTCACATTCATAAGCTCTTCAAGGTGCTTTGAGCTTGCCGTTGGAATATTGCATTAACAGCTACCATATCTCTCCGAAAATGGTGGAAGGCTTAATCGGCAAGGAATGATTTTTTATGACACCATTAAACATTAGTTTGAGCTTCATGATCAAGAGATCGTATCCATTAAGAAAAAGGTCACAGAGGCTCCTCTAATTGTCCACTATTTGGACAATTACTACTACTGGATCCTTTAGGGACGGGTATATAGAGGGGATACCAATTCTCGTCGTTTTTTCTCAGAGTTTAGAGTTATCAAAATTAAGCATTACAGGAAAGAGTTTCACAATGAATGGAGCGGCAGATAAATTCGAATGCGGTGGAAGGCACGCTTTCCAAAGATATGAAACGGAAACTTGCGGCGGAGATGGAATATTCATTTTATTTGCGTAGCGCGAAGAGGAATAATTTGCGTTTTTGGTTTGTGTCCCTTGTGTACCCAGATGCTCGTCCAACACCGATTATCACATGTAAGTTGATCAATTTTTCAGAGAATCAATCTTGAACTAGGTCATCGAGATCGACTGAGAAGTTGACAGGAGTTCGATCGGGACCGAGGCGATTATGGTTTGAAATCTACGTTTTCCATGGAAACCATGAAATTCATGAATGCGATCATTGTTGCAAGACGTTAAAATTTGGCATCATTCAGAGTAGACAAATCCACTTCGCAGGCTTTATAAATTTTTTCAAATATTTCTGTTACACTGACATTTTCCTAAAAAGCACCAAAGATATGCGTGCCATTTTATTTCTTCAAGTGCAATATGCTCCAGAGTGACCTACCCTTATTATAATGAATATAGAAAAGAAAAATAGATTATAGTTTATAAAAATGAATAGTACTAAATGGTATCTGAGGCTTGATAAGAATAATCTATTAGTTTGTAGTATACATATAATCAACCCCCATTAACATTCTATGACATTTTCAAAGTATTGAATCTAAAAACTGACTGATTCTCATGAATAATCAAAATACGACTGTACGAAGACTAGTCCACCCAGCGAGACAGTGTGACACACACAACTCGGCAAGTACTTTACAGGTATTCTTGCAGGTGTATGTTTTGGCGCCTCATATTCCGTCAGTCAGTCCTAACGGAGTAAAGTATTCTGGTACTTTGACTGTCACGGAAGTGAAAAGCGACATTTTCAAAGGTAATTCGATCGCAGTTAATCCATATTCGCATCATAAAGTTACAATCATCCGTGGCACCCTTACGACCAATTTGATTTCAATTCAGAAACGTTCCATTCTTGAAGCGCAAAGATGTGCTCAATTAGCTACCATTCTGCGCCCCCATTGGTTCCCAACCAGGCGTGACACGTGACACGACCGATTATCACTCTCTGAGATGCGCTTTCAGAGTTCCACTCCAGCAAACGCCCCGCTCCTTAAAGCCCCGGTCACATATATAGGACCCCGCAAGCAACACGATTCACCCCGACTCTTTCTTAATTCACAGTTAACTGCCCCACAACAACGAGTCGGGGTGAATCGTGTTGCTTCCGAGGTCATAATATATGACCGGGGCTTAAGATTACCCCCATGAACCTATAGCAAAGGGAATATGATGATCGCGATAAATGTTAAATACTATCCAGGGACCGTAACAGCATAATCTACTATGGACATTAGCATGCCTCTGACCTTCGTGGTATAACGCCTCAGTTGTTTTTATGGGTAAACAATAATCGGAAGTGATGGTAAAGAGTAAACAGCAATAGACCTTCGACCCTGTTTTTGTCTTTGATTATCAGATCTGTTTGTTTTAATGATATTAATATTTGTCATTGCATTGTTTGAATGCGTTTTCTATTTGTTTTTTTTTTTCATCAATGTGAAATAAAATCCACTTGTAAAGTGATTTCGACTTGGTCTGTGTATTCAAATCTAACCTTTTATTCCAACTATTTTGTTCATTCAAATGCAGGTAGAATTCGAGCACGGAAGTTATATTGTACATATCGGTCAAAGGATACATGTAGATTGAAACATCGGACTTCTTAAACAAGGTAACATGCAATCTCTTTTGTTTACTTTGTGCTAGTATGCTTGATCAGTTGATCTTTTCGAATTTCTAATCCGTCATAGGGTTTTTTTTTTAATGTCGTAAATGCAACATTTGATAACTATATCAAATGAATGAATAGTTTAACGTATTACAGTATTACTTCTCATGAGTCTTGAAGCCCATGAATAGTTGAAATTGGCAATGATCTTCCGCCATTTTAGGGAAACACCATGCTAGAGCTATATCCATTCGAACACTCTGGTTGTCTGGTTGACTACAGGATTAGCGAGGGGTGGCTCGAGCGAAAAAACTGAACGTGAAAATGTTTTAATTAACCCATCGACTACTGAATTCTGTATCTGTTGTTATTTTGACCCGTACCGGCGTTTGACTCCCATTTACGATACTTTTTTAATTGATCTGGGCCCCAGCCTCATAA
>BQKZ01000191.1:131271-158599 GCA_036244855.1 Temnopleurus reevesii | reverse complement strand
ACAATGTCAGGGTGAAATTCCCATTCAACTTCCAAAAATAGCATCCGCGTCGCAAAACGAAAGCTCCCTAATCACTCACCTCCAGGGGCAACCCAACGGCGCTTCCTTCTCAGAATCCACATGTGAAAGTCAATGACATCCCCAACAGACAGCGACACGCTGCTTGTTTAAAAAGTAAATTAGATATGGCGACGTCGTAAAAATGTTATGAAATTGCAAACGGAAATCGATCAGTTTAACATTTTTGGCACGAGTAAGATGATGATAGGTAAGTGTCTGCCGCACAGACGGAATCATCAAGATTCCATGAGACAATGTTGTTTCAACTGAGTAAAAATATTCACCATGCTATTACACTCATGGAGAGGGGTCAAAGTTTTCAAAAATAAATTCCCGTGTTCCGTCATCCATTTAATAGAATATTCCTGATTGTCTACTGGCCAGTCTATTGAACAAAATGTACATGCAGTGAATATTTTGCTTGGTCATTTTCATGAGCGATAAATCGCAAACCTTGTGTGATACGGGACGACACGACACACAAGCACCGCACAAAGTACGATATTACTCTTTCCAGAGGAATGTACTCACATTGGAAGAAGAAGAAGAAGAAGACTGTTATATTTTAAGGCCGACTCCCTAGACGCTCCCTGGATGCATAAAGATGCGGGTCAAACGATGGACAGGCGTTCGGCGTACGCTCCTTGAGCACAAGCCGAGCGTCAACCAACCGTCTGATCAGCGTATAACGTGCACTCGAACAGCGTTTTTAATTTCCTTAAAACGCTCGGCCGATGCAGGCTAAAAACGCAAAGGTGTGAGGTGATGGGCCTTTACCCCGGAATTGATTTGATGTTACTGGTCTTTACTTTCCTTATCGATAGTTCTTTCTGCACATTTTTATTTCAATATTTTTTATTGAGTAATATATTTTTTATGTGTCAAAGAATGAATTGAATTTATTTGAATTTAATCTAATTGAAAAGATGAATAATGATAAATGAAGTGTTTTCAGAAAATATTTCATCAGAACGTTTTTTTTTCCTTTTTACTAGACACGTTCAAAAGAAGATCGCTTCTAAATGCTTTGAGAAAACCTTTGAAACTCAGTCAAATCCGTCTTGAAAAGTAAATTCGATTGCTTTATTTCTTTTTAAAGGAAGACTGCCTGTGTTTTGTTGACACTGTTGTCATTTCTGGTGGTCAATATTTTCAAAAGATCATGCGCAGTTTATATATACTTTTTGTGCCTACAAAGATGGATCTGACTGCCATTAACATCCAACCCAACCTGGTTTTCATCAGAAGAATTCACCACAATTTGGCGCTATTTCGATCACTTTGACCTTCTGTCAGCCTATAATAATTGCTAACACGATCGAATTACCTCCATAATAAGAGCAATACCGTCTCGCCACTTCTCTTATCCTAAAAAATAATGTCACGGGATCGAGTTAACTTTCAGCCAAAGCACGTGTATAGGGGGAAAACAAATATATCAGAAGATATTCGAGAAGGGAGATTGCCCCATTTATAAATAAAATAGGTAGATAGATGTGTTTGGTTTGAGTTGAAATGCGACTATTTGGAAAACAAATTCGAATCATTTTTATCTGATGCCACACAAATATAGGATGGCACAACGAAGTCATTTTGGATAACCACACCTTTCGATAAAAACTCTTTCATGACGCCGAAGGGAAAGATATTTTTACCATTATTGCACTCGTTGATGCATTAGGTTCGTTGCGTTAAAAGCTTATAATGTCTTTTGTAATGGGAATTTAACTACATTGAAGAGTAAAGGGCTATTCCTCTCTCTCTCGTATACAAAATGGTTACCTTCTGACATCCCACAAACTCCCAGTTTCGCCCACAATCATATATACGCTCGTACAGACACTCCGCTATCCTCACCTCGATTAGGGTTTCACGACATCCTCTTACTTCAGTGTATAAAAGACTGATAAAAGTCCCAAATAAAATGTTCTCTTTTTTCATTTCATTTCATTTAATTTCATTTATTTCGTTTCAAACAAAATACAAATCAATACAGTATGATAAAATATACAATTCAAGGTTAATACGCATAACTTTTCCAAAGTAACAAATTTTCAAAATCATACTTAAATGTAATATCTTATAAAGGTAAAAGAAAATAGAAGAAAATTATATTTTGCGGAAACGGACTATCTCTATATATAGATTAGTAAGATAACTTAAAACATTTATTTGAAAGGGGGTAGATTTATACTTAATGGATCAGCATTAAACGTCTGGATTTTAGTCGTACATACCTCCTCAATAATGATAATCCCATATGTTTTATATATATACAATATATCTCTAAGCGCTTTACAACTTGTTGACACAAATTACAATAAGCATTGGGAAAATTGAGAAACTCTTTAAAGCTAATATTATTAGTAGTAAACTATTACAGTATCATAAGAATTAACTATAGAAAAAGTCACTATAATAATGATAATAATAATAATAATAATAGGTCCATTTATATAGCGCAATCACTATATACATATACTCTACTTCGCTTGATACTATATACGTACCATATTATTACCCTGGCTATAACTGCCGAGCAAGCCAGTTAGGCGCTCAAGCATTCCAAGGAATAAATACCTGCCACGTACCCATTTTTCACCTGGGTCGAGTGCAACAAAGTGCAGGTAAATTTTTTGCTGAAGGAAATTAGCGCCCTGGGTGAGATTCGAACCACCGACCATCGAGTTAAGAGGCGAGAGTCCGAACCACCACACCACGACACTCCGATAAAATAAGATTCAATTATATATTACAATAAATTATTCAATTGGATATAGAGTTATGTAAAATTGACGCATTAGATGAGAAGTTGGACTATTCTCTGAGTTGGAGTAATAGATTATTCTAACGAGTTGATACAATGAAGGCAAAGGCCTTTAACACATACTGCTCAATAAAATTCAACACGATTGTCTATTGGGTGTATAATTTCGCAATAGTCTGGACTAACATTTTCTTGAAAAAAATATTGCATTAATTTGCTAATTTTCATATCAGGGTTTTTTATGTTAATTCATGCAAATGGTACCCGTCGGCACCCCTTAAATTTCTTCTTAGTGCGATCAAATATCAATATAATTCCTAACTGTTACCTGAGCATTGTTACACTGTGAGCAGAAGGGAGAAAGGATTTGGACAAATTAAACAACTTAATTCAAATATTCGCAATATAATAATAATAATAATAATAATGTCTTATTTACCCAGGGTATCCACATTCAGCTGTAAGTAAGCTGCTCTTCCAGTGGGCCCTGCATAACATAAATTTATTATTACCCTTCTCCTTTCTTAAATGCTGAGCGCCTGGCAAGAAGGCAGATGGTCCCATTTGTATAGGTCTTTAATTGGTATGACCCGGCCGACTCTTGTTCCACTTTTCTGCACATAATGAGAAGGTCCATCTAGCTATTGTTTGAATTGAGGTTCTTTACTTCGTCCCTTCTGCTCACATTGACGCCATTTTTGGTCAAAATGCATAACCGTTTCTTTTTTGTCCAATTTTGATTAGACTGATTCGATTGATTTATAACATTTAGTGAATGGCAAATGTCAGAATGTGTAAACCCACAAATGAAATGAACTATAAAACTGAAAATGATACTAGATTTGTTATTTGTTTTATCTTCACGTGGCAAGACAATTCCAACTCCAATGCCTTGATTTCCATCTAAAACTACCAGTAAACGAGGAACATTTTTTTTCATGTAAAGATTTGGGTTTCATTCGATTTTAAGTAAATTTTCAGAACAAAACTTTGGATGATGAAAGATGTCTTTAGGTTATTTCCAGTACTGCACCCCTTTCAAAGACCCCTCCATGGGAATTTCTAGTCGCCGGGATAATGTCACATCTTTAAATGATGCTTAAAAACCAATCATGAATGTCTCTTATCCTTCTTCTCACCTTTTGAATATGCTTCAAACGGTGCCATCCTGTCATGAGGCATTCCCTTAAGGTTTCAGCAAAAGTTCATTCTCCTCTTGGTGAACTATGTTGGTGATGGGTGTGTGATAATATAACTTTTAATGGTCTTTTCTCGAAAAGTAGACAACAAATCAACAATGTTCATTCCGAAATACATGCAGAATCAAAATGTCCATACTTGAAGAGAATAGTACAATTTTGTCTACTTTTCGAGAAAAAGAAGAAAACGTGAAATTCTGTGTACAAAGTGAATGGACAGTTCTCCATGTTGGCAGCCATTTTGTGCCTGTACATTGCCGATTTGAGGAGCCCATGAAGGGGTTTAAATCAAACTTTGAAATTCATAACTCTTGAATGGATCGTCGGATCATGCTCAAATTTTTACAGATTGACCATTGTATTTTTTTTTCATCCACTGAGGGCACATCAATGTATAGGTGAAGTTCCCCTTAGAATATATCAATGATCAACAATGGCGTATGCATAACAAATAACGATTACAGCAGGAAGGTATGTATTATATCCATTTAGAATGATAAAAATATACAGACTGTTCTTCCCCGGGGTCCAGATAAAATCAAACTTATGAATTCATATTTTCTGTTGGATAATTCCGCCGAATAATGTTTTAGATTTTAATAATAGCAAATCGATATTCTGCATCTAATTCAGCTGCCTCTTGTAAGGTTTGCAAATTTTTCGCGAAAAGAATCGATATTTTCCCCAAAACATCGCTTTTAGAATGCGAACACTGAAGCGATATCCATCAAAAGTGAGACACTCAAAGCCATCATCCACTTTAAGCTATTCTCATATAATCAACGGAAATGAATAAGGTGTACGTGTTGGAAACAAGCACTGACTTTGATAACTAGCATTATTTCATCTTGTTCATGAACAGAAATGCAGGAATATGAAATTTGAGGTGTGTTGCTTATCTCATTTGTCATCCGACACATCACATTCCAATCTCTACACCCCCCCCCCTCCCTCCTCTTAAAAAAAGAGGGAATTTTACATTGATCTGTCCTTTTAAAACTACTAGGCTGGAGTTCGAACCCCGGACCTTTAGATTATGAGTTGAAAGTTATCCATCATTTCGACAATGTTACTCTCCTCTTAATCCTTCATAGTTATATAATAACAATAATAATAATCGGCTTTTTATAGCGCCTATCAATTCATGAGAATTCCCTAAGCGCTCTACGATTGCAGCATTATCACCCTGGCTATAGCCCGTCAGCCACCATGCAGCGCACTTGGCGTTTCAAGGAATAGATATTCCTACCAGGTAGCCATTCACCTCACCTTGGTTGAGTGGAGCACGATGTGGATGAATTTCTTGCTGAAGGAAATTAATGGGACTCAAACATACGACCCTCTAGTTGAAAGACGAGAGTCATTTCTACTACACCACGGTGCCTCCACCATATATATTCGTAGCATAAATACAAGAAATGAATTTGGAGAATCAAAATGGCAAATTTGCATTTCCAAACGTCTTTTATTACTATACAATAAAACAAGTACATTATAATACAAAATATAATATGTTTACTACAAGAGTAAAGTGCAATGATGCGTGGCAAAGATACATCTACTAAATATTTCATACCATCATCAAAATTATATATCTCAAGGTCATGACTAGCGAGACCTCATGTCATCAATTAAGAGACCAATAATACTCCATGATTCTTACTAAACTAGTTCATGGCTAAAGAAGGAATGTGAAGATGCTCCCAATACCAAACCCAACATCATTTATTGAGATGCGATCCATCAATAACATGCTCCTAATGCATTCGAAGTGGAGTTAGCAGATGCTACAACATTCACCAACCTTTCGGCAAAGATCCTTAGCATCGTAGATGAGCTCTGGTGAAAATATTGACACAGTTTTATCGCAGTATTATCACAGTGATCACTTACGAACATGATAACACCGTGAGAAGTAGGGACAAAGAAATTTGACTAATTGGACACCTTCCATTCCAGCATTCACAAGGATCTATGCATAACAAAGAAATATACTTCTCATTCTACCTGAAAGACTTTTAAAACAGAGTCAAAAGTATCGTTTTTTTAATAACATGTGTCTATAAAAAGATCTTTTTACGTCACGAAACATCTTTGCTCGGTAGTAAATTTCAAGCCAATTTCAAAATGCAATTTGAGCATTCGTATTTTGGCAAGACGAACGATCGTTAAATATTGAGGACAATATAAATTTGGTTAGCAAAACTATGTAAACTGCCTATAACTTTAATAATAATACAAAGGAGCATCGAAATTGTTTTGTTATTTTAATTTTACGAAAATAGATTTGCCTATGGTTTTCAAAAAGTATTAGATTACCTCAAGTCATCAATGAATATAGCTCATTAGCACCTCTAAATAGAAAGGGCTTCCTTCTCCTCGTGCCACAAAATGAGAATCACATATGATTGAGGATGTCAGGACCTAGTTTTCAATTCACCCGGTATTAGCTCACCTGAAGAATACAATTAACACCGCTCATTAGCACCTCCAAAAACAAGAGGATCCCTTTCTCCACATGTGACAGAGATGAAGATGAGATTCACATGATTGAGGATGACTCGACCTAGTTTCCATGTTATTGTTTGTAATTAAGTCTGACTTCGCAGGTGAGAATCTGATATCCATGATGAGCCATCATCCATCATCACACCTTTCCTCCACTATAGACACCTAAAAGATTGAACCGTGCCTATACGTCATCAACGCAACCCGAGCATTTAACCGTCCCAATTAACGCATCGTTAAGAGGCAAATAAGATGACAAATTACGATTTATTTTACATTTTGATTTAAAAAATATTGTGACTCTCATGATTCTTGTATTTTTCCTCCGAACTTTGTTTACACTCCAGAAATAGGTACAAATCTGAAATGTTACCGAGGGAAAATTGAGGGAGAATATATTTGCGTTTAAGGCAAATGAAGTTGAGAAACAGCTTTTTAGCCCATATCAACATGTTATCGTAGGAACAGTATAACCAACTTCCAAGTCATTACTGAGAATATAAGATTTTCATGATAAATGACCTAGTTTTCATATTCTTCTTCTTAAATGGAATGCATGTTTAAAAACATGATCAAATCCAGAAGGGCTCTATTGCAACATGGGCCATGTGGCTTGAACGAGACCAGCCTACCTTTGATAAACTTTGTTAAACTTTAGTAAATTCATTGAAATCAATCTCATCATCATTATCAAAAGGCTGTATGCAAGCTCGAACATTTGCTTTTTTTTTCATTTCATTTTAACTTTTGCCTACGCACATCAAAATGTTTTAGTTTATTTGTTTATATATAACAACCCCCTTATCATGCATGCTTACCGTGTTCAAAATTAGCAACCTAATCTAGGAAGTAAATTATTCGACATACAGCATTGACATTTACACTGATTAATTTCCTGAAATCAACGATGACTTAAACATCAATATGCTTCTTAACAACGGTTCAATTTGTCAAATCTAGAAGCTAAATAAGTCGACGATACGTAATTAAAGGCAGGATTTTAAAATGGATGAAATCCAAAATAGGAAGTAATATATGCGAGTGGGTTAGGGATATCTCATTTTGATATGTGCTTCGTAACAATTGATGCCGAAAGTACTTTAATAGTTATGATCTTACAAGTAACCTGCATGTTATATTAGACATGTTGTTTCTAATTTAAAAAAATGCTTTTATACACATGCTAAAATTGTCATGATGCGTGCTATGTCATATTTAACTTTATGTTAGAAGTAGGTTTTGAAATAGCAGTAAACAGATCCATTATCAAATTTCGTATGAAATAATTGCTTTTAAATCATTTATAAATAAATGTCATTGCAATCGTTTAAATGTCATATTGACTTGAAATTGTCAAAATATCTATTCCATTTTCATAAACAATTAGCCAAATCAATCGGAGGTTTTACAACTTATATTCATTGCATCTCTTTCGTACTTTGATCGATCCACCTATGCACATCCTTCTAGCAAATCCCACATAATACATTAATGCACCACATGATATATAAGCAAGATAGACCTATGCATAACTCACACACGCACACACACACACACACACACAGTACACACGCACACCTACGCACACAAGATTGTATTACTAAATTTTCCTCTATGAAGTTCAATACCAAATATTGCACTTTTTCCTCCAGCCTTCCTCCCTCTTGAATAGTCTTTAAATACTTTTTTACAATTCGTATCTTTTATTTTACTGTTATGGGTTGAATTTTCCTTTCACAAATCTGTATTTGATCTTTTCCTGATGACCATATTTCGATTTTCCACTTTTTAAAACAAAGTAATATTTCATCAAATCCTATACTCTTCCATTTATATACCCTTTATAGAACGCAGCGTCATATCAATTCACGTTCTTTAAATCCGCTTTCATATTTCAAAATTATACAGTAATTGTTTACAATATCCCACACAAGAATTTCCAACAAGGCCCGACGTTTCAATCAATCGTGGGTTGAAAATTACACGTTGTCTTGCTAGTCTCCAGTTCTATTTTTGAATTTGCTTGACATTATATTCATAGCCATCCTTAATAATTTTCCATTTCTCGTCGGTGTGCCATTACCAAGTGAATTGATTTCCGAGAATTGCAGTTTAAGGTGAAGGTTTCCTGCATATCATATTCGTCTGAGGCTGTACAGACGTGACCCCCAATTCAATTTCGGTATAATTGGAACAACAATCAAGTGAAAAAATCGATCTGAGAGCTTATCATTAGTCTCTTATATTGCTAATCTACTTCTCCGTCAAGTGCAATTTCCTGAAAGATGTAATAGTTTTCCAACGTAATAGAGTTGAGGCCTAGGTAACAGTTGAAAAACAAAGAACTCGTGCAACACATGCGATGTGAGATTGATCAAATATTCCGCTCAGTAAATTTGTGTGATCATAACGTAGAATAAGCCCTAGGAGTATCTAACAGAGTGAGACATGGTTCTGTCCGGTACAAGACTTGTATGTGGCATCTTCAGGGCATTCTGGATTCCCGGATTTTGTTTTGGCATGTTACATCCATGACAAAATGTTAACATTGTTACAGGACATCACACCAACAGAACTGAGCGCATGGGGATATGCTTTTGCTGTAGGTTATGCGCTATATAAGAACTGAATATTGTTATTATTATCCGTCATTTTAGACTCATTGAATATTTTTATCGAATGTACGCATTGCTATTCAGAATTTGAATGGGAGAATAAATGGAGCATGGAATGTCAAATCATGGAAATTACGTACAGGATCACACTTACAGGGCTAATAGAGTTTCATTCTGATGAGATGTCTTGGCAACGGACGTGAACAAAATATTGATTTTAAACTACGTTTTATAAATGTATTGATTTTTCTGATGATCATTAAATATATAGATCGGATTTTCAAAAAAAATATATACGTGAAGGGGTAAGATAATGACATTTTTGTGTCCCTAATACACTATAAACATGATGAAGCAAAACATTTCTTCATGGCCCTGTTTGCTTGGTGAAGATTTGAATGATATGACTATGTAATAAAGAATGCAATATCAAATTTATAATCGACTTATGATTTCATTTCATCACCTAGCCCACAGTGCCATGAAAAAGACGTGGTTTTACAATACCAGGGGCATCAAATTGCCACAAAACAAGCCTCTCATTTATCAAAAGACCCATGTGTTAATTGTAATTTTCAGTTGCAATCCGTAAGCTAGATATCTCTTGTCCACATTTCATCAAAGTCATGCCATTTTCCATTCATGACTAACTCCGAAATCATATCACTTGTGCTTTTCATCTTAACCTTCAGATTCCCGATGCATTTCTGAGAGGACTGACTAAACAACCAACATGTTGACGGAGGCTACCATGGAGTCCAACATGCCCAACTCACACATCGATTCCCACATAGACCTACCCACTGGGTCCCTCTTCCAGATCGAAACATCATCATCTCCGTTCGATTACTTCTGGAATGGAACAGACTTCCCTCCGTTGAGGTCCAGACCACCAGTGACTCCTATAGCGTACACTATCATCATAGTCATGGAGCTGGTGCTTGGAACCATGACGAACGGTACGCTGATTTATCTCGTGGCTTCGGTTCGAGAGCTACGTACATCACCAAACGTCCTCTTGGCAAATCTTGCTCTTGGTGACTTCATCTTTGTCCTTATTACCGGTCCTCCAACCATAGCACCTTCCTACATGTCAACATCCTTCAACTATTGCCGCCTCAATCATTTCTTCTATTTCGCATCGTTCGGGGTGTCATCGTTAAGTCTCATGGCCATAAGTGTTGAGCGTTACTTCGCGATCGTCAAGCCTTTCCTCGTGCGTCGTCTTCAGATCATGCGCGCAACTGTCATCATCTGCCTCATTATCTGGGTAAGCGCATGCGCAAACGCTTCCTACGCGTTCTTTGAGGCTGTACCGTCATTCCAAACCACGTGCACATTTCGCTACGAGCATATCTCCTTTCACATATATTTTCTATTCCAGCTGGTCTTCATGTTCGTCCTGCCTGTCTGTTCAATGACAGTGTTCTATGGTCTCTGCGCGAACAAGCTCCTACGGGAGAAGACCATTCTCCAAAGGCGACGTAGAGGCAGTGCTGACAGCAAAGCTCGGGTTCGTGTCTCCATCAACTTATTCCTCATCACACTCGTGTTCACTGTTTGCTGGCTGCCTCAGTACGTCTACATGATGTGGTTCATGTTCGGTTTCGACGTGTTCGTCTTCGGAACAAAAGCAATGTGGATCTTCCGTCGGGTTCGCATCGTGATGTACTACCTCGCGTCCTGTATCAACCCGATTATCCTCTACTCCATGAGCTCGTCGTTTCGGCAGCACCTCGCTCGGAAGTTTGGACTTCAGCGATTGATGTCCCGAAGAGCTCCGATGACTAGCGAAGTGAGTGGACGCACTCGGAGCTCCGTCATCATCCGAACACCGTCTTTAAGATCTATCCCACAGATTACAGTCCCGCTGGTTGATAACTCGAACAATGTGGAGAACCACTATGTCCGCACTGCTTCAGATACTGTCTGATCAGGGGCCTGTTACATGAAACAAATTTGCAATCAATCGCAAACTTTTGTACATGGTTTCCCATATAGACTTGTGATTGATATCAATCGTACGGTCGATTGGAATGCTTTATGTTACAGGGGCCAGGAATCCGCCCTACAATCGGACCTAGACATTCTGATCTCCAAAACGAGAATTTGGGAACATTTTACCTTTCCCGAATGTCAATTCATTCAGTGACAGTAGATTTATCTACGAACTCATCTTAGTTCATTGTGTCCTCAGATGTCATATGTATCATATGCCGTTTTAAGATGCAGACAAAACTTTCATATGGACTTTGACACTGACTATGAAAATTAGTTTTATTACTCTTGGTGCAATTTCTGCTTCGACTAATGCTCGGAGTGGTATTAATAGCTTCAATGCTGCTGCTTTTTGTGTTGATAGGGCTCATTTCTTCCAACTCTTGCAAAATATGATGACAAATGATAAGAATATTTTGATTTTTGTCGACACACGCCTCATCACAGTCGACAAGAAATACAAGTCAACACAGTCACTCTTTTTTGTAGTTCTTTGACCAAATAAGTTTCTATTTCAGTCGATTGGTAAAGATGAAACCATCATAAGACATAATGATCATTGAGTACATCAGACAGTGGGCTCGTCACAGATGAGTGAGCGAATGTGAAAACTATGAAATCTGCTTGACAGTTTGGAGTAGTGAGCGATCAGGCTCGACGTAACAGGTTAAAGGGGAACTTGACCCATACATTGATGTGCACTCAGTGGATGAAGAAAAATACAATGGTCAATCTGTGAAAATTTGAGCAAGATCCAACGATCCATTCAAGAGTTGTGAATTTTCAAAGTTTTGATTTACACCCCTCATGGGCTCCTTAAATTGGCAAACGTACATGCAAAGAGTGGCTGCCAACATGAAGAACTCTCCATTCGTTTTGTACACAAAAGTTCACATTTTCCTCTTTTTGCAGAAACGTAGACAAAATTTTGTTTCTTCGGTTACATATATTATAACCACATCAATTCTGCAAGCATTCCAGAAAGAACAGCGTTGATTCCTCCTTTGAAATATGATATTGCTTCATTTTCAATAAATTTATATACAAAGAGAATGAGGAGTTCTCCATGTATGACATCACGGATTATGCTAATTGGCTATATGTTGCCAATTCAAGGATGCTTAGCACAGGTGGAAATGAAACTTTGAAAATTCATAACTTTTGAACAGATTATCCAATTCCTGTAGTTTCTTCATTTACTGACCGTACATTATTATCTGGGTGTAATTTCCTTTTAATCATATGTGTGACGTAACGACGCAGAATTGTGCAAAAAAAAATGAAGTGAATATGACGAGTGGAACGTCGACAGGAAACTCGTCATACATGCCTACTAATTTGCAATTAACCATTCCAATAATTATTTCTTTTATTTCTTGAACCATCACCTTCGGACGACAATCTAGTTAATTTAACGGTGACTTCCTTATGGGTATAAATCCACACTCTGATTTACGTGTATATACAGCTATGACCATGACGGACTTACTCGACTACGTACATTTGACCTGCTTGAAATACAACTTAAATGCTTCTGATACGACCTCTACCAAGTCCCCACTAGTGGCTTTTCGGAATTGGTGGACATATGATGATGATGTGCGCAGCAAATTATATGCACATCTGTTGCACACTGTTTTTATGCCGTCCTCCATTTTCGAAACCCACTGTAACCAGCGGTCTCAAATATCAAACTGTGTTTAAACGTTGGACAGGAAATTGTCCAACACTGGGCCACATACTGTCCACACAATTATTGGTTAAGATATGTCCAATTTATTGTTGATTTTTTTCCACCAGATAATACAATTCCACCAAAAGTTGAATATATTTAACCAATACAATATCTGTGTGGACATTATGTTGATCAGTGTTGGGTAAACTTTGCCCAACTTTTTACACTCTTAAGAAGGATGCGTGAAAGTTGAGTCATTATTGGGTAAAAAGGGAACATGCATGTCAGCTGAGTAATATTTTGCGTCATATTGAGTAAAAGTTCGCACAACGCTGAGTTAAATTTGTTAATTTTACACAAAATTTAGTACATTCTTTCCCGATAGGGTGGGAAATATTACCCAACTGACATGCATGTTTCCTTTTTACACAATATTGAGTAAACTTTAACCCATCCTTCTTTAGAGTGTACTTGCTTTGTATAAATAGGAAGGATGTATAAGTCTATATTAAATAAAATTATGTAGTAGAAAACAGCAGTTCAAGATATTGTAAAAGAAATAAAATCAAAGAAATGGAGATGGGCAGGGCACTTAGCAAGAAGAGGAGATAGCAGATGGACACATAAAATAACGGATTGGACCCCAAGGCAACACACCAGGAGAAGAGGCAGACAAAGCAGGAGATGGATGGACGATTTCAAAGAATTCTGTGGTGTCACATGGAAAAGAGTAGCACAAGATCGAAAGAGATGGAAAACTGATGAGGATGCCTTCCTTCAGCAGTGGAGTGAAACAGGCTAGATAGATAGTAGAAAAAACTGTTGCCCAACTTTTTAGTAAAGAATCCACTATAATACCACACCTTTCTTTAAAACCATATCATCTTCGAAACACGGACAACTTAAAAGAAGGAAAACTTTTTTATTATGATTCTGTACTTTCAATGTAATTACATTCCATAAGATAATTTATGAGAATTCATTATTACCTCTGTGAGTTGTCATGGATCGCGGTTGTAATCTAATGCTAGATCGGGAAACTCACTCACAGGTTCGGTAGAGTGCAAGCCTGGTAACGTCTTACGGATGGTGACGTCACCGTCCGTTATCATATGATGCCATCGTAATTGGAGGGATGTCTTCAAAATTCACAATTCTCTCTCGAAGTTTGCTTGTTAAAATTGAAGCGAGAAATATCGTATTTACCTCAATTGTTTAGATAACATATTTTTTTCCGAAACAGATATTGATATTCAAAGTGTAAGTAAGATGATTTGTATAATAAATGTATTCAACCCAAACGTATTCAGTCGTGATAATTTGTTTACTTTCTCACTATGTTTATATGCACTCTATATAAAAATTGTATAAAAATGTATATAATTGCACGTCATGAAAAACCGTCTTACATGAATACAGAGTCTTTGATTGATTGTAATTTATGATTAAAGATTACTACATATAAATTATGGATGTAATTGCCTCCAATATATTAGCTTTGTATCATGATTAATCTATGTGAGATATTGTGCAAAATCATGATTCTGCCTTTGACAATGATCAATATCATGATTTATTCATTTGTAATATATTGTGTGAATATAAACATGTAAAGAAAATGTGTAAATACTATATAAATGACTATATGGTAGATTTAGAAAGGGAAGGTGTATATATATGGTATTCTAATGTCGTATGATTTAAGTGTACTTACGAGCTCGCAGATTTTCCTTATCGAATGATGATCATATCAAACTGTAATCACCCCTTTAATCAGAACAGTGATGTGGGAATTACCCACCTCCCTGTTCAGACTTTTCCTATATTTTTCCTATGCTGTGTGAGAGCTCATTGGTACCATACACCCTCTTATATAGATGTAGTCATGGACTTAGACATATGTGTCGTCTTCATAACAATATTTCACTTTGTAAGAACTAAATCTCTCTTATACATAAAATGTAGACTTCTCCAGATTGATTACAAAATTTCTTTGATCATGTTGATGTATTGTTTTGTCAAAGATGACTAAATCAGATAAAACTAATTTGTATAACTTTGTCAAATTAAAAGACATTGCGTTCCTGCGATCAACTACTGGCAAAAGCATTGGCTCGACATAAATGAATATTTCTTCAAAGACACGTATAAGGTCACTTTTATAAATATCTGAAAATCTCTCTTAAAGTCCCGTGTGAAACAGGATTTAATTTATGGATATGCGAACAGGGATTTTAGGAATATAATATGTGTTATTTTATGGTAGAACCGAAGAAGTGTAAAGGAATGACGTTTTTCAAAAATGTAATACATGTATTGTCATTAATAGGTAGAGTGAGTCGAAGGACAACACCATCGATATTTTAGATGATAGAATAAAAAGATCCATGTATCAGACAATACAGTGCAATTCATATTAAATAGTCTGTTGTGCACATAATTATGACGTCATAAATTGCCAATTTGTCTAAATATTGAAACATTCATAACTTTCTTATCAGTTGTCCGATTCATCTCAAATTTTTTTTTGTTCTTTTTAATCTGATTTTATTGCTCCCGTTGGAGAGATATCATTGTTTTGGGGAGACTCTTCTTTTAATCTGTCAGCGCCACAAGTTTATCAGAGAAGTTTTGTTACGAGTATCTACCCTTTCTTCTACCTATTGGTCAGAGCTGGTAGCATTATTTTATCAAGATTATTAAAGTTAGAAATATGAAGTATGGACAGAGCCTATTCGTTTTGCACATTAACAAATTTGTGGATTTTTAGGCCATATTGGCAGAGAATTAAACTGGAATTCAAACCAAGTAATACGCAATGTATTTAATGGCATACCAGTGTCTTTAATCAAACTGCCGCAAGAGTTGATGTGGAATATCACGACAAAATATATTTTATGTTAAAGACTAATTCATTATATTCTGACATTTTAATTTTTCCTAAAATTGTTTCTTATGAATTAGTTCTATGTTACACATTATGAAGCAAAATGATATTCGTCAAAGAGATTGATAAATTTGGTATGATATTAAGCTATGATCTGATAAATATTGTTAAAAAGAACAAATTAATATGGTGTGCATTATATCTCTCTTTCACATACACACACACACACACACACACATACACACACAGACACACACTCGCTCTCTCTTTCCCTCTCTTTCTCTCTCTCTTTCCCTCTCTCTCTCTCACTTTCTCCCCCTCTCTCCTACGTGACCACGCACATGCGCACAATCACACTTAATTCTGCCTGATTCTTTCATTTTTCACTGTATCGTTCTCAATTTTTTTTAATCATTTCACCCTTACATACCTGATTCACGCACACACGCACTCATGAGCAATCACTCACACACACCCACACACACACACACACACACACCAACACACGTATACTTTCTCAATCTCTTTTTTTGCTCTCTCCCTCTCTTCCTTATGCTGTTTCTTGGTTTAATAACTACAATAACATACATGTGCTTCATCATAGATATGATTCTATCTTGGTATTTCTGTGATAAATACCGTATACGCACATTTTACGCGCACACAACGCTCATTTATATACACTGAATGTAATACTTGGATATTTTCCAAGAACATGAACGTTAAATCCTGTATGATGTGGCAAAAGTTTGTGTGTTATCTTATTATTTGTAAATGCTGAAATAAAGGTTATGGTTATTCACATATTAAATGCACTAATAAAACTAATAAAATTGTCTTATTTTCATTTTGTTTTGTGCTTTACCGTCAGAATCTCTATGGTAATGGGAAAACAGATTTTTTTCATCATCTTTCTCTTCCATTTTTACAAAGTTCTATATACAAATTTATTTTTCTGATCACTTTTCATATTCCATTTGTGATGTATTAATACAGAGATGTTTTATTTTAAATCCATAATTGTCATGACCCTAATCTAGATGCTATCTCATACTGTACTACCCCCACCCCGACACACACACACATACACACACCCCTACACACACACACATACACACGCACAGTCAATCATTTTTATTTCCTCCATTTTTCGACCTTCATTTCACGCTAAATTTATCCCCAAAGAATCGTCATACTTTTTTTTAATTCTAGTCACATACAGTGCTTTGCTCAAATCATCCGTCTTTCACCTTTATATTCTGATAAATCTTTCGCCTCGAGGACATCCGCTAGATTATTAAGAAAATTTTTCCCTCAATATCCTCTAAAAGGTAAATTCCTATTTAGATATATGCCTAATCCATCATCTCATGCCCCGTCGGTAGCTAATGCTCTCAAAATAATACATTTTTTGCCGATTGGGTTGGAAAGATAAATGCCATATGTACCTCGAGGTAATATTTTCATTCAATGAATTTTAAAGAATATCTCAATATTGAAAATCACTTTCTTCCTCCAAAACTTATGCTTGTCTGCATTTGAATGTTAAAATGAGTTTCTTATTGAAGATTGATGATTGTTTTAGTTTAAGTCTAACAATCTTCCTAAACCATTCTTTTTTGCGTAAGTCTTTATCAATATCATAGCTTGGTATATTCTCTTGTGACAGAGCCCCAAGAGCTATGTTATGGAAATTTTGGTATGTCCAAAAGAGTTCTATGACCTCTAAGCATTTGAAGTCCTCATTTACATATTGAGCTTGTAAGGTATAGATTTAACAGTTGCCCAGATTGCATTGACTGATAATTCGAGAAATGTGCTCATTTATTTTTCAAACTAATGAATATAACAATTTTTTTCTTCAATCTCGGCATGACCTTAAGCTGGATATGAAGAAAGCAAGGATTAAAAAAATATAAAGTTGAAATGTGTCAGAATTTTCTAAATTTATACAAATCTTATGAAGCGGTGATGGATCAAAGCACAAATTGAGAAGTCCAAGATTTCCCCTGCGACCTAATCTCCACTTCGTGTAGCAAAAATCTCAAAATTTCCTTTTCCATGATATTCTCATACCCTTGAACTTTAATCATTTCATTAAATTTATTGATATGTCCTTCTTTAGTGTCAGCATTAACAAATGGGCAAACCTAAATGCATTATGCATTATCACATCGTTTAACCCATTGTTGTTAACGAGGTGAAAGGCTTTATATTTCGTTGATAATTAAAAGTATAAAATAAGTAGTAGGTGTATACCCTCCCATGCCACAAGTATTGCAACATAGCAAAATTACGTTTGTTTTCCATTGATTTACCTGTCATATTTTCCTTAAATGTAAAAAAAATCACAAATATCCATAGTTGAAATTAAAGTGTCATACACGGTTTGTAAATTATATAGGGTAAACAATTCTTAATTGAGTTATGCCTTAGGTACCAAAGACCAAAGACGACAAAGGTAGAAAATTGCAATGTCTCGACTTGCAGATTAGTTAACGGCTTCTCGCAAAATTGCTTTCCTTTTTTTTTAATTGAACATATTCCACAACTCGTTGAATACTTCTGCTTACAAAAAGTGTCAAAATCTATACCCCATTTAATACAAATGAAATAGACAACCTTAGTACAAGACGCCACTCTCAGTTCCTTCAGGGCATGTGTTTTAATAATTCTATGGTACATCGTGCATTGGCCGTTAGGTTTTGCGAATGAGCAATATAATTCCAAAAAAAATTCTTCGTATGGCCAGTGCATAAAATTAATTTATACGTGTGTCCTGAAGGAATTAAGACTGTGACTATGTTGCAATATATATGGCATGGGAGGGTATGTGTGTGTATGTGTGAGTTTGTGTCAAATAAAGATGGAGAGACCACCTGAGAGAGAGAGAGAGAGAGAGAGAGAGAGAGAGAGAAAGAGAAAGAGAGAGACGGTACAGGGCGTTGAACAGGAGACAAGATATTTTTTTTCTATTAGGTACCAGAGATTGGCAATATGGGGTAGAAAATGTAAAACTTTTTTTGATGCCTCTTCACGAGCACAAAAATTCCGCTGGATCCAGAAAATAGCTAAGGTTATTTCTTTCTATTCAAGGCAAATTGGGCGTCGCTGCCTTTTCTTCCCCCCCCCCCTCCCATTCCCCTCCTCCACCATCTGGATTAGTCTTTGTATATCTTGATAATACGGTATGCAATAAGTTCACATCTACCGCAGATAATCCCATCATGAGCACGATGAGCGAACGTAGAGGGCGACAACACGTACTTCAGGGCTTTATGTGATAAAGATTGTATCTCTGCACTGTATGTATTGTCGCCCTCTACATTCGTTGGCCAGGATTTTCTGACACTACATTGGGGACCATTAAACGAGGCAAACATGGACATCGGGGGTTAACAGAGACATTTTTTGTAAGCATCATTTAAAGCTGGAAACTGTAATAGTTATATCTAATTGGGGAGCTGTGGAAGTAGACAGCGTGATTTAAAAAAAATAGAGCACTTTAAAATTTCCCACGCGGCTTCTGCCTGAAACATTTCATCTGTCACATTAAAGATCTATAGGTTATCTAATTCATTCAATATCTATAATAGTTATAAAAACTTTATCGGGATTCAATAGCACTTAATGCAAACAATTGAATTTGCAAACATCCCAATCGCGTTATTACGTATGACGATTCCGACTCCAACAACAATACGAAGGAATAAATAAATATCGTTCCGATTATATCCGTCTATCTATTTCTCAATAGACGTAGAGATGCCAATCTTTCGGGAAGATGCTTGGATAATTAAAATAAAAGCACAATAAAACGTGAGTAATGCAAAAGCGAGAGAGAACATGGCAACAACAATCGTACTATCAGCCATCCACTTCAATGAACTTCAATATATATGAAAATACACATCATTCATATTCCGGATCAGTTTGCATCTCTGTTGATGTAGATTCCTATTATTGGCAGCAGATACATGAACCCCTCCTGTGTTGATATAGCCAGGGGATGTCCCCGATACAGCAAAGCCTCCCTTGGTCGTCCTGACCAACAAAGTACCATCAATCACGTATAGTATTGGGATTGTAAACTGATACCTCGCACCAACTTAACCAGTGAATTAGCAATGAGTCCTTGTAATACCTTTAGGTTTCTCTGTTTATCGGCGTTTTGCCAAATCTTGTAACCCTCTTACACAAAACCTTGTGATAATCATTGCATATCAACACTCTTAGAAAATTTGGGCGAAGGATTTATCAACACCGGCAACAAACTGCCATCACAACTTTGGGCTAAAATACATTAAACTCATTATGGAATTTTGCTCATGTTTGTTAAAATTTAAATCTAATCAACAATTAAACCAATAGCAAAATACCGCCATAAAATGGACAACTATTAGTTAAAGGCATTGATTTGTTTAAATATTAGGTGACAGATCCTAAATGCTACCTAAATCATTGATGGTGTACATGAACTAAGCTGTAAAGATATTAGATATTCGAAATCATCGTTTATTGCTCCATAAAGCTAAACGTCTAAACATGCTAAATATGACCTTCATAGACACAATATTATGCAGGAATCAATCGGCCATGATGCACATTTTCAATTTATCTTCAAATTTTTTTTAATCAGTCTAAATGTAATGACATACGTCAAATGGCTTAAGTTGATAATTAGTTAAAGCAATAAAATCATAATGCGTGGCAATATCTTTAAGATATTCTAACTTATAAATAAACTTTGTCCATGTTGGTTGAACAACAAAGTTCCTCCATAAAGGCTATAACTTAGACAAAGTTCAACCCTTAGAATGTGTAGACAGTATGTTTGGTAAGCGTTTGGTAAACTTTTACCCAACATTTTAGGAGTAAACCACATTCCGTCCTTAAAGGCCAAAGTCAATGCGAGTCGCTCTCGTGCTTTGTCGGGATTTGTATTGCTACTGCCCCGGTCACATAGGGCCCCGGAAGCAACACGATTCAACACGACTCTTTGTTCGGAGCCAGTTAACCGTTTCAGAACAGAGAGTCGTATTGAATCGTGTTGCTTCCGGGCTCCTGTGTGACCGGGGTATTAAGCCTTTTGATCAACCTGAATCTACTCCTAACTTAGATACTGAATCTCAGTGAAAATGGGTACTTGTATCAGTTTGGGGTGTTGGTATTGCGATTACAAAAGAAACAGTTCGTATTTGCATCTTAGACGGAAGGTCTTTCATTCGCGGTCGCAATAAAAAGACGTTTCAACCACAGGTGGAGAAAGGAAGAAAGTGGTGGTGAATTTGAATAGAGCGTCATTTCAAAGAAAATACAAATTTGAAGAAATTGACACAACCATAGATTTTGCTTAAAGTTCGGCATTGACTGCCGTCAGATGGGGCAGGCAATTATTCATTAGATTGATTCAACTTTTTTTCTAAATAGAGTCGCCGAATCAAACTTAATAAAAAAAAAAAGCCAACCTAGATGACGACTTACGATCACTGCTCTGACTTTAAAAAATTGCTAGGTCTTGTAGGACTAAGTGATTCAAATTCGAAAATGTGCTACATTTATGACCAAATTGATGCTCCATAAGATTCGGTAAAAGGAATCAAGATTTAAAAGTGAGGACGGTTTATAGATATGCGATGGAGTGCAAGGAAAGACAAGAATACAAAAAAAAGTTTTTAGTAATGTCTAAAACAGAGAAAGATACATCTCGAACTTGCAATAGCTTACATTGATGTCGTCTATCATATTTGCGAATAATTGCATTACTAAAGGACGTTATATCTGTCTATTTATATCATTATATCATATATCTGGTTAATATAACTGTTATTAACTACCAACTTACCCCATCATGCTGCTTGTAAATGACCATAAATATATTTTGATAATGGAAGCATATTCTCACTAATGATAGGGACTAGTTGCTATTATTCATCCTGTTCCGATCAATTTATGACCAGCATTAACGGAATGCAATGTAGTGATTGTAAATTTATTGTATTCGTTAACTTACTTTAAAGGTAGAGTACTTCTTTTTCAGCCTAAAATCTGACTTTCCAAGATTGTTGTGTTATGGTGAAGAGTACAAAATGTTAGAACTTATCACCAATCAATTAAGCACAAAGATTGGTCACGATAAGTGCATTTATAGTTATTCCAATAATAATTATTTTATTCGAGGCCTCGAATTAATAGACCGTGCGTTCAAAATTCAAAACGGCCGTTGAATGTCCGCATATGCTCTGTATATATGCGGCAGTGTATTGAAGTTCAAGCTAAACATGCACCAACGGGGCTGTGTGTGTGTGTGAGAGTGGCATTAAGGTAATATGCGCTAGCCGTATCGCGATACCGTTGGCATGATACGGTGAGAAATATGACAGACAATGGAATAGATATCTATTTGAATTAAATGGCATAGAAGTACTACTAATGACTAAAATATTCAATTGAAGTTATTATTTTGGTATATCCGAGGTACAGAACAAGTTGTAAGCATAGTTGTAAAGTATGCAATGTAGTTTTTAACCTTTAAGCCATTTATAGATATTCTACACTGGTCAACAGAAAATTTGTTGTCTGTGATTCTTTAGCTGATTTACGGTGAATCTGATGAGCTGAATCAAAAAATCACATTGGTTTTGCTCAATCACGTCAAGTTTTCGAGCTATCCCCACATGTTGTTTTTTACGTTATGTTCACATGAATGCATGTGCAATGTGAAGCACTTTTGAAGGATATGTTGAAGTGAAATTTTGTGGAAAACAGATATTTTTTGGTATAAATTATAAAATTAATTGCAATGAATATTCAGGTCCAATATTTTGGAGTGATTATGTAGAAAATGCCTTAGTTTGAAGCCGTATCCTCAAAAATTACATTAAATGTTTACAATATCCAATCCTTTATTGCGTTCATTAAACATCTCATATTCGAGAGCATACCGCTAAAGCATTTACTGGGTAAGTTACAGGTAAAATAAACGATTTCATATTATACAGTATTCGTAAAAAAAATAATATAATCGCTTAACACCTTGTATATTAACGTATGGTGAGCGTATGGCAACCTCTGATGAATGAACTTCCAACGTGTGGTGAACATATTTTAACTGATGATGGGTGATTTAAGATCCAACAGGCAGCTACAGGAGAAGTTCGTTTGAGGAAAGTGGATCCCCCGACCCATCAGCGGCGATCTGACAGAACCCAAAGATATACTTTGATGAAACCAAGCTATCTCATGGAAATCTAAATGTATTATTTATATATTGAGCCCAAAACGATATCATCCAAGACAAATCCTGAATTAAATTCGTCAGCGCCTATTTTTTACATTTTGAGTATATTGGGAAACGGGATGACCACATAACCATTGATTAAAATAACTACTTATTTATGTGTGTTTGTTATTTTTACCAGGCAGAGGAAAATATCAGTTAGATACTTATCAACCAATCATCATGCGGACTCCACTATCTTAATGATGACTATTATTACACTGTATTTATATGTTATAATTGTTGCTCTTTGTTGCTTCTTCTGCTATCTTTAATGTAAGGTACATCACCTAAATGGAATGATGTTGGACCCATTTGAAGAATTGCATTCTTTTGCTGAAAAGGGTGACCGCCCGGAAGAATGAAATACTGAATGAAAAATAAAGGAAATGAAATATTCGCCCAATGATTGTGGCTTATTATTTTAAAAGTATATAGGCACTCATTAATTTTCAGATTTATTTTTATTATACCCTTTTAATCTCGATCAGACTAAATGTATCATATATTTAAATCGACTGCTTATGATGCAGCCAGACTGGCAACAATCTAACCTTTTTTAATTGTTTTTATCTAAACAATAAGGAAAATCAAATATGTGAACAACTTCTGTTTTGTAACATTTGTTAAACCCTAATAACCTAAGTTATTAGTACATAATTGAATAGATCTTAAATGCAATGTAAGAAGCATCTCACAAAGTTGAATGCGATCTCCAAAATCTTTTTTTTCTTCAAAGTTACGTATATAGACTCTCCAAGATTGTAGATTGCTCTGCAAACAAGTTGCGTACGTTATTTATATTTAACAACCAATCATCAGTGTTTGCAACCCTTAAAATTTTAGTGCAAATATACCATATCTGAACATGATTTCTCTAATGATTGTCGAGTGCAGGTTCAGTTTTTGCGCCGGTGGAACATACACGCACACTCACGCACATACATATTCTTTTTAATATAAACACTCATAAAAAAAAAGGTTATTCTCCCTATTTCATGTATGAATTTATTTATGTATCTTGATTGATTTGGAACTTTATTTATTTTTCATTATATTTTTATTTGATTGGAAATGAAAATAAAATAAACTGAAAACTGAACTGAAACTGATAACCTTTTTAATGGGGGCGTGTCCAGTAACAACATTTATGGGTTATCTATTAATTATGTTGCTAGACAGACCCTCGTTAAGAAAAGGGTTACACTACAACACGATATAAACTATTTCCGCAAAACAAAATCGGTCATGGACAATAGAGCCGTATGCCGCGTATTGAACAATAGAGCCGTACGCCGCGTTACAACAATAACAAGCCGGTTCCGATTTTCATAGCATTACAATGGAGCATGGAATTGGCGTTGGACTTAATTTTTTTCGAAAGTTCTACTTTCAACTCTAGAGGAATACATTTTCGTTGTGCTTAAAGCTGTATCATCGTTCGGGAAATGAAATTAATGAAAGTAACTGACCACGGACAAGACCAGGGTTGATCCACGACATTTTAGAAGGAAAACATGAATAAATCGTCCGTGTTTTTACGAAATGACGGTAGGCAAGGGTATTGTTCCATAAAAACAAAGTAATCCCGACGTAACAGAAGTGGCTAGATACCATTACTCCGTGAAAACACGGACAAAAGGTAATGTCCATTTTCCAGTCAATGACATAATAAGGAAGCTAAAGAGGTGAGAAAAACTTCACTTTAAAAAAATCCTTTGTTTGTGAAATACGACCGCAGCCCTCGATGTACAGCTTAAATATGGAAGCTGCCCACCCGTTCCCTTGAAGTCTCCTAATGATGTAAAAGTGGTTTTAAAGAAGGGAGGGAAGAAGACGACATTGACCTCTGGAATAGAGGTATGATAGAAGGCGTGTTTTATCTTGAAACTTGTTAATATTCCATTCTTGATTTGTTGTGTTCAAATAGAGCTAGATCAATCTTGATGTGACATATCAAAGATTAAATACTTAAAGGTAGAATACTTCTTTTGTAGCCTAAAATTTGACTTTCCAAGATTGTTGTGTTTTGTTGAAGTGTACTAAATGTTAGAACTTATCACCAATCAATTAAGCACAAAGATTGGTCATGATAGGCGCATTTATAGTTATTCCAATAATAATTCTTCTATTCGGGCCTCGAACTAATGGACCGTGCGTTCAGAATTCAAAACAGCCGTTGGCCCCTCGTTGACCAATAGCGCGAGAGTCTCTCTCAGTTCGTATTCCGCATGGTGTGGCAGTGTAATGAATNGACGCTCCGATGATCACTGACTATTTTGAATGCTAACTGACTCGTTTCTCAATCGAATGATAAGACCTCACAAATATTCGACAAACGTCGCAAATGTGATGAAAAAATAAGAAAATTGAATGACAATTTGCACGGCAAAAACGATCTACGCTAATTCAAATGCAAAGAGTATTGATTCTAATGAAAATCTTGTGAATTTGGCCGGAAAATCCTATAAAAGCCTAAACAAATACACACACACACACACACATCAAAAGAAATCTAAAGATTAAGAAGCAATAAAAAGGGGAGATTCTGATATATATCTTTAAAAAAAAGAATTCAATAATAAAATCCCATGAACACTGTAAAGATACCTAATATCAATTTAAAATGCAAATTATGTTAACTTGATTGCTATAAATGAAATTTAAATGATAAAATCTTGCCGTCGCGGCAACCGAAATCCGATTTGTGCTGAATGGAATGACCGCTTCGCGAAAAAAGCGTAATTTTTATGAATTAGAACGAAACTATCACTCAATCGAATGAAAACTCTGTACATTTGTAAGGAGGGAAAGGGAATATGAAACAGTGATATCCGCAGATTCACGGATTTTGTCGAATTTCAAATGAAAGATAGTTAACATTCATGCTATGTTCGTGATTTTGGACGGAAAATCCTATATTATTGTTGCTCTTTTTTGCTTCTTCTGCTATTTTTAATGTAATGTACATCTCCTAAATGGAATGATGTTGGACCCATTTCAAGAATTGCATTCTTTTTCTGAGAAGGGTGACCGCCCGGAAGAGTGAAATACTGAATGAAAAAGAAAGGAAATGGATATTCACCCAATGATTGTGGCTTATTATTTTAAAAGTATATATAGGCACTCATTAATTATCAGATTTATTTTTATTATACTCTTTTAATATCGATCAGACTAAACGGTCATGTGTGGTTCAGTGGTAGAGCGTCTGCCCCATGAACGGAAGGTCGTGGGTTCGATCTCCGGCCGAGTCATACCAAAAACTTAGAAAATGGGACCATCTGCCTTATTGCCAGGCGCTCGGCAATTAAGAAAGGAGAAGGGTAATAATAATTTTTGTTATGCAGGGCCCGCTGGAAGAGCAGCTATAGCTTACAGCTGAATGTGGCTACCCTGGGTAAATAAAACATATTATTGTTATTATTATTATTATCATAATTAAATCGACGGCTTATGATGCAGCCAGACTGGCAAAAAATCCAAAATTTTTGGCCTTTTTATCTAATCAATATGGAAAGGCAAATATGTGAACAACTTAACAAAAGCAAAAACTTCTGTTTTGTAACATTTGTTAAACCCTAATGACCTAAGTTAAATCAAATCAAATATATTTTAAATGCAATGTAAGAAGCATCTCACAAGCTACGTTGAATGCGATCTCCAATTTTTTTCAGAGTTACGTAGCCTCTCCAATATTATAGATTGCTCTGCAAACAAGTTGTGTACGTTATTCATATTTAACAACCAATCATCAGTGTTTGCAACCCTTAAAATTTTAGTGCAAATATACCATATCTGAACATGATTTCTCTAATGATTGTCGAGTGCAGGTTCAGTTTTTGCGCCGGTGGAACATACACGCACACTCACGCACATACATATTCTTTTTAATATAAACACTCATAAAAAAAAAGGTTATTCTCCCTATTTCATGTATGAATTTATTTATGTATCTTGATTGATTTGGAACTTTATTTATTTTTCATTATATTTTTATTTGATTGGAAATGAAAATAAAATAAACTGAAAACTGAACTGAAACTGATAACCTTTTTAATGGGGGCGTGTCCAGTAACAACATTTATGGGTTATCTATTAATTATGTTGCTAGACAGACCCTCGTTAAGAAAAGGGTTACACTACAACACGATATAAACTATTTCCGCAAAACAAAATCGGTCATGGACAATAGAGCCGTATGCCGCGTATTGAACAATAGAGCCGTACGCCGCGTTACAACAATAACAAGCCGGTTCCGATTTTCATAGCATTACAATGGAGCATGGAATTGGCGTTGGACTTAATTTTTTTCGAAAGTTCTACTTTCAACTCTAGAG
>BQKZ01000191.1:65359-119396 GCA_036244855.1 Temnopleurus reevesii | reverse complement strand
TTGTTACAGGCCGATACAGAGATGCCCTCACTTCTAAAAATCATCATATGGGTATACTAAACATGTGTGCCAAATTTCATGCTTGTTTCACAAATCCCACAATTTGGTCAAATTTTGTCACATATCTCTCTAGCTATGACAAACGAAAGGGATGCTGATTTGCACATAATGGGGCATAGAAATACAACACTGGAAGCGTCATTTATGGTTGAATATTATATCTTTTGATAAAGTTGGAACATTATGCCATCGATAGTAAAATATTAGATATAGTACAAGATTGAATATATCTTTCTACAAAAAGGTTGTACTATAGGGGAATGCTAAAGGTGGTGTTTTAATACTTTTATTTCTGTAGCATATCTTTTGAAGACTTGGGATGTGATTCATAAAGCTGTTCGTACACGCAATTGGTGACCCTTGCTCAATGATAACTCCTCTGTCACTGAATAAACGAATATTGGAAGCTCCTTGGAATTACCAGGGAGTTGGGATTTTTGGAATTACCATTCGTGCGTACCTACGAATAGCTTTAAGCCCTGGTCACATAGGACCCCGGAAGCAACACGATTCACCCCGACTCTTTGTTAATTCACAGTTAACTGCCTCAGAACTACGAGTCGGGGTGAATCGTGTTGCTTCCGGGGTCCTATATGTGACCGGGGCATTATGAAACAGGCCCTGCATCTTCAGTCCCGTTTGTAGATTGGAGAGGTATACAAGCAGTACGTCTCGAACCTGTGTCTATGATGATGTGCAGATAATTCAATGGATTATATACATGTAGATCGTTATATTCAAAACCAAACACATTATCCATTCAGTCACAACGCCACACAGGCATAAATAAAGAACTTAATTCTATGAGGAGGTTTCCGCTTCAGTCTTAAGAAAGATACAATTTTGCACCTTCTTCATATTTCTGTTTCAGATTCCAAGAAGATGGTGCAATATTGTATCATTTAGTAAGGCTTGTATCCTTGTGCACCTTTACTTGACACTACTTAAGATAATCAAGTACAATAATCATGGTTGAACATCATTGCACATTTTTACAAGTTTGGATTTACTTTTAAACAAGAGAAATGTCTCCTTTTTTTGGAGGCAAATATCTTGTTTAGCATTACAAAGTGAGTATACAGTCTGTTCTGGCGAAATTATGCTGGATTGTGTGTAGGATATGGAAACAAACACTTCGCTTTAAGTCGTTGATCCAAGTTAAAAATAAAACCGCAATAAATTCCAGCTAAGATTTAGTCAATACAGACACATTTCACCCTATAGGGGCGCTGACATAATGGAAATAAAATAAAAATGTACCCAATCAAACCGAAATGTAAACACATCAGATAGCTTTAAAAGCTTTCTCAGTCTGATTTAAATCTTAAAGCCTTCTGGGGAAAGGAAGCCTTAATTCAAACATATTCTGAATGAAAACATGTATATATTGAGTTGTCAAAAATGTGTTTGAATGGAAGAACACAATTAACTTGCGTTATTGGAACTTGTTTTCATCGGCTCTAGATATGGATTTTATTCTTAATGATACTAATAACCGAAAAGTTAGGAAAGAACAACCCTTCTCCAGTCCCTTAATATCGACTTAACATCAAATTAATACTGACTTAACAGATGATGATTTATCAATACAAAAGAATTNCTAATACTGACTTAACAGATGATGATTTATCAATACAAAAGAATTGTTTCTTATTCCCTTTAACAAAACAAATGAGTGAAAATTTGCAGTAGGGAACGAGTTACCTTTTTTAAGAAGAGTGAATTTAGAGTAAAATTTTCTTGTTCTTCACCCTTGTCGTAGTGGTCTCCAATATCACTAATGACATCCGTATTTTCACAAAGTGATGTTACCCAAAGGCTATTTTTGCACACAACCATCATTATGGTCACACTTTAAATCTTCAATATGGTCACAGTTTTTATTAAAGCCCAAGTAAAGTTTTGGTAAAAGCGAATATTTTTATCGCCAAATTTTGTCTTCAAATCTATATATATAAAATGGAATATAGTATCATGAACATGTTGCAAAAAAGATTATGCAAAAAATGAACGAATTTGGGAAAAGCTATAACCTAAATTGTGCCAATATTTCAGTGTCGTGTCCCCGACACTAATTCAATATTTTCTTTCTTAAAAAATACACAGAATTTGATACAAATTTAAGAATTTTATTGTTGTGTATACCTTTTTATCATTTTGTTGTAAAATCTCGGAAATAACTTTGCAAATGCCCAACATAAAGCAAAATATTGTTATAACCAAGAGAGGGCGCTAAATATGATTTAACGGTCAAATTCAAAGTTTCAAAAGAATCAATTCGTAAAAAAATACGATATGGTCTCAAAATGTGTATAAGAATTATATGTCATGATAAACATCCCAAAAATTCACATTTCTTAATCTTTACCAAAACTATACTTGGGCTTCTTCTAGAGTTAACAAACATGCCAATAGGATGCCCTTAAGTTGTTGATATGTCGGAATTTATTTTCTTCATTCAACGCAATCTTTGCCAACGTAACTTCCTGAAAGTATGGACAATATAATTCAAGTTATTACGGAAGATGANGTGTGTGTGTGTTTGTGGGGGCGGTGTTTCTTTTTAATTGATAAATAACAGAGCAAAAGGAATGGTATTCAATCTAATCAAAATACCCTGTTGATCTCATATACATCTTTTTGTAAGCTACAAGTAGCTTACTTGTCCAAAATTGGAAGGAAATTCCTGCGCAGGCACATTTTCATACATCTAACTTAAGTGATTACTGTTCATCGAAGCATGATTCTTTTTTCCAATTTTTCATATCATTGGAAAGGTCAATCCTTCAGCTTTCTTTACATATCAACATTTCTTCATAAAACCATATATACTCAATTTGCCAACCATTTCAAAAGTGTTACGTTTTTATTGAGACACACTGTATATACATTCTCTTTTGCCCATGGTAAAGCTTGCCCGACATGCCCGAGGGGTAACGAGAAATAGCAACAAGCAGCGTAATGCAAAACCAGGTACCAAGTAAATATTGTCGTTCTATTGTCACTTACAGGTTTAAGGAATACCAAGTAACCACTTTTGTTGCAAGACACTAGCATATAATTTTAATCTGTTCTTAAACATGCATATTAGAAAATAGTATGCAACAGTCTGACGAAGCAACCCATTTATTGCAATTATACAGAGGCACTTGTCAGATTAAAATAATATTGTTTACTTTTTAGTTTAATAAGATATCAACAATTATATATTTATCTGTTATACAATTACGCACCCATATTCTGGTTTATTAAAATGTATGATCAGGATTGATTAATCCTTAGGAGTTGATTATGTTCATTTAGATTCAACAAATAAAACATTGGCATCAATTCAATGACAGATAATCTGAACATGATAATTTACATGTATTTATATCATAACAAAAATATAGCAATATTTTTTCATATAAAATCGGTATATGTGATAAATTGCATGACCCCACGTTTGAATAAAAACTGCATTTTAACATCAATTAATACATGGCATCGTTTAGGGATACCGGTAGATATCATTTTGCAATAGATCGGCCAATTTTTTGTTATGTGGGCGATAGAATTCATCTAATGCTTTTTTGGTTTGTGTATTCGCAACCTTTTTACTCGATTGAACCCATCCTGTTCCTACAGCTTTTCTTTCTTCTTCTGGTGTAAGTTGTCCTGGAGGGGAAAAACGAGATTAAAAGGTTTGATCACAAAGAGTTAGTTTATCTATTTAAAACGTTATCCGTCTTCTTTGTCCATATTTGTTATTTATGACCTTCTTTGCGTTTTTTTTCTCCCTCTCTACTGTTTTCGTTTGTTTGACTGTCCTGTCTTCTGTTATTTCTGTGATATCTGTTTATATATGTAATTACAATATAATAATATGTTTGTGATTATATGTATATAAATTATACGACTCACAGAATAAAACAGCCTTATGTATACCATAAGCTATAGGGGTCAGCCTTCTGAACAATTAAGCCTCGCTTCTTTGCTGTTTGGCCTCTATTTATTTTCATTCCTTTCGTTATCTTACCATTATTATTTATTACAATGTATATGTTTAAATCTTCAAAAGAACTGAAAATGAAATGAGTTGATTTGATTTGATTTGAAAGTACATGTATGTTCAATATCCCCTTTCTAACTCGTTAATACAACCGGACCACCTGTTGCAAATGATATATTGCTCAATAATTGTTGAGTGAGTTAAAACGGATTGTCGGGAATATAATGTTTGCCTAACGAATGAGAAAACATTTCCAACAATTGGATGGGTTAATTTTATTTTAGCCCAACACTTTTTTTAGTGCAGTGAGAACTAAAAAGTTTGCAAAATTTGCAAAAAATTCTGTTTTCAAGGTTATTAAAAACTTTTTCTATAGGGAAATTCTATAAAGATCCTAATTATGGGGAGAGAACAGAACCCATTGAAAACCTTTTATTTTATATGCGTGTGGCTAGAGAAAACCAATGATATCGATAACTTACGTAGTTCCAGAAAATCCAGAATAGTTCTGTAGACTGAGACCTGGTCCTTATGCCAGTCCTCAAGACGTAAGACCAGGACCCCTTCACGTGTATATGCGTTGATCCAGTCATAGAGGTATATGTGATATAAGCCTACGTTGATACCTTGGAACGGCTTATATGGCTGATTAAAAAAAAGAGAACAATACATTACAATGGAATAATCGACTAATATGAGCTGAAATAAAGTAACCAGACTGGGATTTTTTTACCTACCAAAGGGATTTGTACAGAGTTTCATGGAATCAATGTAACCATGGAATTATGAACGATTTTTCCACACACAGAAATGTATACAGACATTTTTTTATTCTCCCCTACTAGCGTATACGATGAAGGCACTTAGCCATGCTGTTTTATGCGTAAGTGAGCATTCTGATCTTAAGGGGGTGCCTCGTCGCGATGAGTTGGTTTTTCATCCCATTAAGCAGAAGCAAGACCATCGTCATTGTCTATCTAGGCTGTAAACATTGGTTAATGATCCGTCTTAATCTAGTCTAAACCCATCTTGTGGTAGCAATGGGAGAGTTTATCCAGTCTGATACTTAAGTTGGAAAATGTTGCCAGCTGCAGATCACCTATTTCTAAATTGTTCTGATAAAAAATGTGCATCGGTGCAAATCTTTTGTTTGAATAACAACTGAACAAGGTGTCGGTAACTACGTAAATTGTATACACCCAAGCCACAGAATGCGTTATAAGTGGTTGAATTCACATTTTAAAAATTGCTGTATTCTCCTAAATGATGTAATGGATTTAACATAACAAAGTTTCGTGATGAGAATATCCTCACATTACTTATGTTGTTGAATCTTTGCTCTTATATTATGGTTTTTAAAGCAGATTCCGCAGATAAATGTTTTCGCGGAAGAGTAATTGTTACACCTTGTAAGGCTAATGAGCGGTAAACGATCTTCGCAGCCCCGCTCCCACCCGAGGGCTCTAAAAAGGTTAAAAACAAAAGTGATTGATCTTTCTCTGGTCTGATTTTCTCTTTTACACTTTTTATTGGTTGATTACAGGTGAAATGGTGCGCCAAAATGCTGCAAGGCTGGAATTAATGAAGCTAAGACGTGTTGCCAATTGCAAAGGAGTACGACGACCCAACCCAGTGTCGGATAACAGCTGAAAAGCGTGAGAATATACAATTGCTTTCAACAATTACATGTTTAGAGGGGATTCCCTTCAATGCGTAAGAAAGCTCTGTTGTCTGGATTTATAGTACTCCCCCTCATCGTTGATCTGATTTTGGGGGTTGCATTTGTTTTCAATAGACTCGGGTTTCAGGTAGATTAACGAAAAAAAGAATAAGAAATGGGAACGCGACGAGGAATTGTCAAGAAAGAACAACATCAATATATCACATCAAAGTACATTCGAATGAAAACAAAATGCATGGGAGGACGAGAGCGAGAGGGGGCATGTGTGTGAAAATGCTTTTGGCTCCAAAATGTTGTCAGTGTGAGAACTACAGGCATGTGAAAAATAGAGAGTGTGAGATAGAGAGAAGGGGATAAAAAAAAAATGAGAAAGAATAAGAAGAACAAAAAGAAAAGGAAGAAGACGGAGGAGGAGGAGGAGGAGAGGAATGAAAAACAAAGATGTAAAAGATACAAAAATAAATTTAAATGTTTCATCGATCATCATGCTCGAGTTCAGGTGTTATCCATGGCTTAATAAAATCTATCACCCAATCAATTATCAATCAATCGGGAAAGATCAACGAAATAGAATAGAAGCAGAGAGCGAGAGAGAGAGGGAGTGAGAGAGATAGATATAGAGAATGATAGAAAGTAGTATGATAGAGAGAGAGAGAGAGGGGGGAGAGATAGATAGAGAGAAAGATAGAAAGTGGTATGATAGAGAGAGGGAGAGAGAGAGAGAGAGAGAGAGAGAGAGAGAGGGGGAGTGAGAGAGAGAGAGAGGGGGAGTGAGAGAGATAGATATAGAAAATGATAGAAAGTAGTATGATAGAGAGAGAGAGAGGGGGGAGATAGATAGAGAGAAAGATAGAAAGTGGTATGATAGAGAGAGAGGGGGGAGTGAGAGAGATAGATAGAGAGAAAGATAGAAAGCGGTATGATAGAGAGAGAGAGAGAGAGAGAGAGAGGGGGGGAAGGAGAGCAGGAGGGAGGGGGACAGAGAGGGGGAGAAAAGAGAGAGAGAGAGCTAGAGAAAAGGGGGAGTTAGAAGTGGTAGGAAGTGTGAGAGGGACAGAAGATGAGTATATATGATTTGAGAGTTGAGTGTCTACAATGAGTTGTTCGCACAACAGACATATCAGGGTAAGATATGAACATAGTGCAGATTTCACATCTACGGTCATAAATCATATTATACATACACTGCAAACACGCTGGTGTTAAATTTAACACCAACCGGAATCTATATCGTACAACACCAGAAAAGTTTTAAAATAACACCAGTTCGGAATCAAATCAATGTATTTAAACACCGACTGGTGTTGTTCAAGGCCTTAAACAACATCAATTGGTATTGAAATATATCAAATAGATTCCAAACTGGTGTTGTCATATATAGATTCTGGTTGGTGTTAAATTTTACACCAGCGTCTTTGCAGTGTACATGGAGAGATAATACTTTGTAGAGATAAAAGAAAGTAATTATATTAAGCAAGGAAAAAGGGATGAGAGATAATAATGGGGTTGAGAAGGTAGAGAGAGAGGGGGAAGGGGAGATAGAGGGGGAGAGAGGGAGGGGTGGGGAAGGGAAGGGAGATAATGGGGAAATCACCTTTTTAATGTGTATTACCATCCGCATAAGGTTTGGAAAAATGCTTGATCCTTTATAACTCGCTTTTACTTTTGAAAAGTGATCGCATTATCGGTTTTTCTGGCTTTGTGGAAAAAAATACAAGTCATAGTCAATAGGGATAAAGGCTGAGAAATGTTCCCAGTTGTATGTATGTTTTTTTTTTCTACGAAGTTGGAAAGACGCAGAATGGGAGGTTGTTTAGAGGTCTGCCGATGGAAGCACCACGTTGAAGTGACGCAAGAGACAAATAGTGACCAAGAACAATTAGGATATGAATTAAGAATGACACTGAAGGGCGATGCAAGAAATGGGAGAAATAATAAGGCAGAAAAATAGTCAACATTTAATGTGAATCTTTGCTATCATGTATTCTTTTTCTTTGCCGTTACCTTTGAATTTATTGTGTAAAATTGGCGGGAACGATGCATCAAAAAATTCCCCTATATCCATGGCTCATTATGAAAGTGGTTTAAACACTTTAAGTACAAAACCAAGGTGTTAAATTTAGAATCATAATAGCTCCACACTTAGGTTGTGACTTAAGCTTAATTAACACTAAAGGATTCCGTCAAAATCATTAAGAATCTTCATTTTCATTGTTTTAGGCAGATGTCAATTTGGAGCAGTAAATATTTTTAACACCTTAGCATTGCTTGATGTTTTACACTTACACATCCAAAGGAGTATGCACAGTATCTCTCATTATGGTGCTTTATACACCTGTTATAACACTCGATAGATGTCATCGCATTAACGTGCCAGTCTTCGGGCGTGTTAAATGGATTGGTGTAGTAGTACCACGATCGTGCTCTGTAAGTAATCAAACACAAATAATGAAATGAATAAACCAGATAGTGAGTAAATATTTATGATATAAACTGTTTTCGAAAAATTAAATCGAATGCAAATCGAATGTTTTTTTGCAATGGTATTCAAATCGGAACCAAACTTGCGATTGTTGTGACCGCACAGTCTGTTGAATACACGGCGTACGGTTCTACAGTCTGTGGCACATTTAACTTTCCGGAAATAGTTTATATCGTGTTTTATCAAAAATGAAATATACTCGACATCAATGGCGGACATATCACATGGTGGTAGTGCTAAATTGCGCGTTATTTAACATCTGAATTAGAAAAAAAAACATTGTAGGAGATTTGTTGACAGAAAATTGTGAAAACATATACCGGCGATAATAATCATCACACTTTCTCTATTTTTTTAGGGGTAGGGGTGCTTACATGTAATGGCTCTGTAGGAGCGCCAAATATTATCTGATGACCCTGTTGTGCTTATCAGGTCCTCGATGCGGGGGTGCAGAATTTGGTCGAACTTGCTCGGGGCCTGTTAACATGAAGCTTTGAAATCGATCGTGCGACTGATACCAATCATAAGTCTGTGAGAAATCGTGCACTGAAGGTTTGCGATTGATCGCAATATCTTTTATGTTATGGGGCCCGAGTCGTCAAATCCTGGGGGCGTGCATGGTACCAATGCAAACGTACACTTAACATGCTGTAAGTATACTTTTCACCACCAACGGCAAAAACACGTTGTCGGCAAAACAAAACGTGAATGATGCAAGGTTCTTTAAAGGACGCCAGCGAGATGGTTCCTATCCAACCATCTTAAAATGTATTTTGTTATCAGATTAGATATATAAGTTGCGATCTACCGCTCCAAATAATCGGGCTTCTTGATATATCTTGCCTTGTAACAATTATTATAGCGAGCTGCGGCTTCTTCAAGCTCAGGGACCTCACAACCGGGAGGGGGCCTGAGGACTGCAGCCCCCTCCCCTAATACCTTTTTGTTCAGATAATACGTGCAGCCTGTGGGAGTGAGTGAAATTGGAAATACTCAGCGCCCCCCCCCCCCCCCCCCCCCCCCCCCCCCCCACACACACACACACACACACCCCATCTGCCCACCCACTTTTCAAAACGTTCTGCAGTCCCTGTGCGTTGTGATGAAAGCGAAACTACATGTATAAAATTGATTGAAGAATATTCCGCAACGTTCGGCCTAAATTCAGGTACACGTACTTTGGTACAGTCTTTACAAAACAAACATAAACACTACAGAGGAAAATATGTAATATTGATCAGTTGAGTAATGGAAGAACAATGACAGACTTATGAAAGAAATAATATTCCGAAATTTTCATTCTGAGATAAATGTGTTCTCTTCATAGTTTTCTTAGAAAAGTTGTCCTCAATACTCTTAAAAGCATTTCGAAGTCAAAAATAGTATTCCCTTTTACGTATTCCCTTTAACGTTTCATCGTTTACAAAGGGATTCTCCGAAGTCTTATAACGCAAATTATTTTCCATATAGGCATCTGATATAATCATCTTCATGTCCTGCAGGCGAATTCGAATTAAACCATATTTCTTCTGATTACAAAATAGGTTGGTTCGGTCACAGGTACACGTAAACTTGACATAAATAATTTTGATGTTATACAACCAGAAGCTGAAATGGAAAAATCGATGGCGGTATATTGAACGTTACAAAACTGAATGTACCCTTATTTTTTCGACGAAGTTGTAAAACCAAAACTACCTTTCACAGTACTATGAAGTAAATTGACTGAATGTCATGGTAATAGATATATCTTTATTTGTTTGTGTGTGTGCTTGTTTGTTTGGTTTTGTTTTTGCATTTTAGAAGATCCATTTCTTTTACCATGAAAATTCAGTTTAAGTGACACTTTGACGTCTGAACTATTCCTTGCATGGCCCCGTCAAAAATAAAACAGAAGAGCCATTCGGATCGTTGTTGCAATACTAAAAAAATCTATTTAAAAACGGACTCACTTCTTTGCATTCGTAAACAATATCTGCCCAACGTTCATGACGGAGGAAAGACGCTTGACCAACAATGAAAGCGTTCGTCCAACCAACGCTCGACGTACGCACGCGTTTGATCATTAGTAAGCGTCGACTCGTTCCATTGTATTTCTTCGCTAACGGAGCGTCATTGCCTTGGCTATTATAGCCCCGGTCACATAGGACCCCGGAAGCAACACGATTTCAACACGACTCTTTGTTCAGAGGCAGTTAACTGTGAATCAACAAAGAGTTGTGTTGCACTATGTTGCTTCCGAGGTCCTATGTGACCAGGGCATATGTTTGCAAAGGTGTGGTCAGCCTTTGGAGACTCTACATCGAATGCATAAGAATAAAATCAGCATTTACACATTCAGTCATACCGTTCTGTTGGGTTTCTCAGTATGATGATGATTTTAGCGTTGGGTTGAATAGCGTGCAATAGATCAGCGTTTGTGTAAGGTGGGTCTGTGACACCTGTGTCAGTTTTTGTCCACCAGTTGCCGATTGAATAAGCAGTACTCATCGAGCCATCGCCTAGGAAAGATATAAAATGAAGCAGTTAGTTCGTCTGTGTTTCTCGAAGTGACGATTGCCAAAGGGTATTGTTGCATGAAGACAAAACTCCCAACATAGCTACAATTCAAAGAGTATCCCATTGAAGTGAGTGTAAATTCTATTGAAGAGGAGTTTCGATGAAATTGTATCTTCATGGTAATAGTTTTGGGCAACAGTTATTCCGTCATTTCGTGAAAACACGGACTATGATAATTATAAAAGAGAATAATTATTCATACATTTTTGACAGAATAACTAAAATGCCAGGGTCACAGTGGTAGGTATAGGGCGTCGTTAAAACGAAGCTCAACAGAGTAATGAGATTGCGCTTTAAATTTATGGTTATTGGAATATAGTGTTGGACTGCAGTATCTAAATAAAAATTCAAGATTGTTTGCAAATGCTGTTCATTTATTAAGGACTCACCAGTAGACGCATGGAATTTTAAACCGAAGGTCATGAAAAATTACAAACACAATTTCATCTGTGCGAAGAGGTTTTTTTTTTGTGATTGGCTGGTGTAAGTTGTATAGATGAGCAAAGCAATTGAAGTTTTTCACAAAGCCTGCATAAAGAATATAAATTCATGTATTCTCATCATAAACGCGAATCCAAATGCAAGGGTACTTACCGAAAACCAAGGGATGATATTTTTGTCCAGACGTTGTATTTGTGACCTGCTTTTGTTTAACATCACTCACAGAAAACTTTTTGAACCAGTTAAGATACCAATTAATAGAACGGTCATCTTTGTCACCAGTCTGCTCGCGAATCTGCAATACTGATAAGGAATTTAAAAGAAATTAAAAAAAAGTTGCACCTTATCATTATTATTATCATAACAATAATAATTGATTCATACATTTCCAAAGCTATGTATATATCAAATGGGACATTCGTACATTTGAGGGTGTTCATGAAAAAAATTGCAATTTTAGTAAATTGCATTGTTGGATGATTTTATCAAAATTTAGAAAAATAGGTGATATTTCTCAATTCCACTTTCACTCTCTCCCTCCCCCCCTCCCATTTTTCTCTCTCTCTCTCTCTTTCTCTCACACACACACACAAACAAACACACATTTACACACACCTACACCAACAAACAAACACAATGCACAAAACAAACACCCACAATCTTATTTTTTTTCTTTCTCCAATTTGAATGGGTGGTAGAAGCCCGGAGAGGGCGATATGCAGATTTTGAAAAGTGCCTAGTTTGAGGACATAACATGATGAGATTGGCTCAATCTCATCTGCGAAAAAGGTGCAATATTCCACTTTCCTGTAGGCATACATGTACCACACTGACCTTCTTGACCATGCACAGCTAAGCCGGTCCAGCCGCGCCGACGCGGACCCCACCAATGCGGTTCCTTCGGTACCCGTGCTATATCCGGGTGGGCCGTCAATTTATTCCATAGATCTCCCGTGCCGCATTTAGACATCCCAATGAGATAGAAATAAGGCAAGCAGTTGAGTTCGTTCTTCTCATTAAACCAACAGGGGTTCTTGTATTCAGGCAAGAATTTTGTCGGAACCTTGGCGCGTATCTGTAGGAATGTTAGACACAGATTAAAAAAAAAAGACAATCATATAGTTTTATTACGCTATTCCTACAAGTAAAAGGGCCCGTTTCAGCATTCCTACACACTCCAATATGCTTAACAGATAAAAGTGTTTGGGGCTGCACCCCAGCCCCCTCCGGTTCAGCAGCCCCTGTATCATGCTGGTTTTTTTTTTTTTCAACCATGATATCATCAATATTCCACTGTTCCGATAACGAAAATCGTATGAAACTATTCTATGCTCTTTCTTTCAAGCTTCCGATATTGGACATGTTGGAAGAACTTATTTACCAAAAAATACAGTCGTTATCCTACCTTTTTTACTTCGTGTCTCAACCCCGGATCTGAAATTGGGTTTCCCTCTGCATCCAAAACATCCTCACTTTCATCTATGTTGCCTTTGAACGCGTCCGCAGCAGTGCCTTTCTCAGTCTCATTCCCCGACGCTTTGAACGGACCTGGCTCCGGTAGGTGGCGCTCTACCTGGGGTTCTACCGGGGGCAGTGCTTTGATTCGCCCGGTGTTTCTCTTCTCGTCGGGACATTGCAATAGGATGATGTAGTAGAAGTAGAAAGCGACGATGGAGATTGTAACCATCAAGATCCCTTGCAGAGAACGTAGCCTCTGGAATTATTGGAAAAGTAGCAAATAAGAAATGAAATGAAATGAAATATGATCTGAATGATGGGGCTTCTTATTATTAGTGTTGTTGGTGTTGTTTTTTTTTTGATGAGTTCAAGGACCTATCTTTTTTACTTCGTCTCTCAACCCCGTCTTTGAAAAGTGGGGCTGGACTACGACAGTTGGGACATAGATTTCCACCCGCCCCCCCCCCCTCTTTTAGGCTTGCAAGAATTAATCGACTGGTTCCGCGATCTAAGTTTGATACCAGGCGCAGCTGACAGTATTGAAAACTAGACAGGTTGTGTATCCGAATTTGTAAACACTTCATCGATTGTAACCAAACCTAAATTTCTTTTTTAATTTTTTGGATCTTGTATAATTGCGTAACATAATATAATTCATATGAACAGAATCTTGACGGCATATGTGGATGAAGTTTAAATCAATTGATTTCCACACTGTCATTATGTTTGCACGGATTACCCACCCCATTTTCCGCGTTCACAGTTTAAAATCTGCAGAGTTACAAACATAATGTACCTTGAGTCACTATTTCCACCAGCGCAACCAGGAACTCAGCAGCAAAAAAAAATCATTAACTTTAGTTTGACCGCCCTCTTTAGCCATTTTGGAGCCCTGATACCCCCCCCCCCCCCCCCCCCCCCCCCCCCTCCCCCTCATATGTCAATCCTGGATCCGCCCCTACATAAGTTGGTCCAGACCTCCCTTCCTCTCCATTTACATTATACATGTAACATTATCCTTCGGATATATTTACACATCAGTTTTATTCACAACTTTCCAAATGAAACAATGAAACACATTAGATCAACAATAATTTATCAGGCAAATCGATTTGCTATAGGCCTTATACAAACATAACGTCCATGCATGAATAAAAAAAAAAATCCATTTTCGTTTCATTTCCTTGTACTTGTCAAATGTAAATAAACATATTGCACATACCTTCATGAATGTTAATCTCCACTTTTCGTTCTTCCTTCTATTCTCCAAAATCCAAAACCCGAAAGATCGTCTTCGGTGGCACCTCATAGGCTTATTTAGCATGAAAAATCCATTCCCATTTCTCTCTCCCAGCATAAGCACTTTTAACATCGGTGAAAGTGTTGCCATGCTCGAGTAAAAATTGTACCTATTCAACCCAGAAAGAAAGAAAGAAAGAAGCAACAAAACCCTTAATTCAGAATGAAGCTATTCAACTGATTTATCTACTAGGTCTATTGTATGACGTCATCATGAGCTTATAAAGCCGTTAGAAAAAAGAAAGAATAACAATGATGTAACAATTGGTGATTTTTCTTAGACGTTTTGAAGCTGTATGATTAAAATATAACAAGACCAGGGGCTAGAATGAGTGCAATAGATTTCACGTGTTTATTTGCATGATTTCTCATAGACTTATGACTGACATCAATCGTACCGAAGGAAGTATTAGTTTTACTACTATATATAGTAATAATTACTTGATACTTGATTTGAAATATTCATGTTATGGGGCACAGCTCTCTCGTTTACTCGCAAGGTTGGATTTAGGCTTGCAGTTGACTGTAATTTATGCATTCACAATTTCAACCTTGAATGCTTCAAAGTAAATTAAAGATTCCCCTTTTGGAATATAATATAGTTGTCATTAATGATCCCAAGCGCCATTCCGACATCTATACCTAATCAACGTGTGACCCATCATGGTTAATGCATGTGTTATGCTGGTATTGCTTATAGATCAAGTATTTCATAATTTAATTGAGGTCGGATGTACAAAGCGGTTGACAAATTTCTGAAACCAACCAAAAAAAATAAGTAAGATGAAAAAAAGTGCGAGAGCTGTAACATAGATGAAAGTTCTGATTCCAAGATTCACCGATGATGATATTGCTCTCACGATTTTTCTGATATAGACCTGTCTGTGTAAAAAAAAAATAACGCCAATTCTATCATTTGTATGACTCCATTAGCTTGGGTAAAATAACGACCGTGTAAAATATTTCATGGTTTTACGAGTAGCAAAAATCAACAATCGTGAAAACAAAAAGTGTATAGCGTCATCTACGTTGCGCTATTCTTGAGGTCCTTTTTATTTTTTTTAATTTTCAATTTTCCCCTTTCCTCCGAGCTCCAGCATCACCACCGGAAGTGACAGTAGGAGATCGGAGAAAGGGTAACTCCCCGCCGCGCGAGAAGATGATTCAAAATCGAAATCTTCTCACCTGTTTGACTGACGAATTTGAGATGAATTTGCTTATAATCTTGGATTTTGATGACGGATATTGGTAACTGACTATTAGTGGATCATCGATAAAAACTACCTGTTCTTGGAATTAATTGGATTTTCTTTTTACAGACCGTGAATCATCATCGATCAAGATGAGCGAGAAACGCGATCGGGATGGCGGTACGAAACGAAATCGTCCCCACAGCATTGCAATCAGTGGCTTCTCAATGGTAAACTAATTTGATATTTAAACTTGAGTTGTGTATGCAGTGATCAAATTGTTGTGTTGGTGCCAATTTATTTTATCCATCATTTTGTACACCATGATGGAATGAAAATCAAATAGGAGAATCGTATGAATTCCAGATTCAATGAATCAGGAATTTCCCTTGAATTTTTTTTTAAATCAATAAATGTTAATCATGATTCATGGTTTATTTTTGTTATGTTAAAATAGGTCTAACAATTAATTAGCCTAATATCTACCATTATGTCATGGATGTAAACAGTAACGCTAGACGTTGAATGTAAACATTAACGTTAGACGTTGGGCCGATCTTCTGCCTGGTGTTTTTGTTTGTTTTCTCTCCCCCATCTCAATTTTTTAGCCTTTTTACCAGAACTGTTTTGTGGTGAGATGAGTAAAGTTTGATGATGATGATATTGCTGATAGATGATGGTGATGTTCATGATGATGACGATGATGACAATGACAATAATGAAGATGATGATGATCATGATCAAGATCATGATGATGATAATGATGATGGTGACATTGATGACAATTGAAATGCTACATTTTTAAAGCACCAAGTTTTAAGATTTTGTAATGTTTGTTTCCTGGCATTTTTTTAAAATACCTCCTAGTCCCAATAAGTATGATTTTCTTTATTAAATGTGTTTAAAAATAGACCATTCTAAACTAAGGAAAAACCAAAGTTTTTGTGCCCGACCTGCCTATTTTTTTTAATTGGCATTCCTTAGACGACCAATTTTTTTTTGCAGGATGGAGCCCAAAGGTGAGGAACATCATTATGTACTGTAGAAAGTTTACTGAGATGGCCCCAAGGCCAAGTTAAGGGATTTTCCAAAGAATTCTCAGAATATTTATTTCCTTGTGGAAGTGATATAATTTGTGTAGAATGGGAAGTTAAGTTCACCTGGCACTCATTGTCTACTACACCTGTAAGTAGGAGTCAAGTTATTCTTGGCTGTTAATATGGTAATACTGCATTTGCTCTATCTTTTTTCCAAGTCTTAGACCCTGGTTACATAGAGCCTAGGCCAGGTATGGGCCGGCTCATGGGCTAGCCCGTTTTGTCCGGTTACACAGCTAGGCCAGGGTCAGCTACAGGCTAGCCTGGTCTCGCTATGTAACCGCTCTTGGGACCAACGGGCCAGACCACTATCGTATCTCGACTGCTCATTTTGAACATGAGTAAGTTGTGGTGCTTTTATGTAAACAATCGGCAGCTGACAGCGCGAACACAATTTAGAAAATCATTCAACATATTCATTGACATCAATAACAGACTGCTAAAAGCGGGCCCATAGGTCTAAACCCGGTTACACAGCCAGACCGGGCTAGCTTGGGGCTGGCCTAGGCCGATCCCAATTGGTGGACTTAAAACAGACTCGCTTAGGTCGGGGTAAGATCCTTTTGGAGCGGTTACACAGCGGGCCTGGGGCTGACCCAGGCCTGGCCTAGGCTAGCCCCGGACTTGCTGTGGAATCGGGGTCATAGACTCAGGGCAGCTCATGGGTACTACATGTACCGATACGAATACAAGTTTTGGGGGGCATTGGATGAGGAGGTATTCATACCAACTCTCCAAACTGCAGACCATGAGGATACTGTAAAATAGGGTTGTGCAGTTGAGTTCACACATACAGAAATACTCCTAATCCTAACCAAAGTGAGGAAATATTTTGGAGTGGTTCATGTTTCATTATTGAAGTGTACAAGTTGCTGCCATTCACATGGATGCATACAAGCTGTGCTTCTTTGGGGTCTCAAACCTATCATTTTGATTTTTCTTGCTCTTTCAAATGTACTTTTATTGTGTCTGATTTGGTTTGAATAACTATACTATACTAGATACATGTGCTGTATGCATGTGATCCATCACTTTTTTTCAATGTACCTAACCCTACCAATATCTGCCTTAATTTTCAAACACTTTATCCAGTGTACATATGTACTGTACGATGTACATCCGAATTTGCAATTTGTTGTGTTTTTTAATCAAGTTTTCCATACAAAAGGAAAGTGTATGAAATTAAAGGTCTTCATGTAGTTGAACTCCCATCAAAAGCTTCTTATGNTTTTAATCAAGTTTTCCATATGTTACGAAAGGAAAGTGTATTGAATTAAACGTCTTCATATCGTTGAACTCCCATCAAAAGTTTCTTATGCAGGAAATTCATACTTCAAACAAAATTTTAAAATTGGCTATATCCTGGTTTTGATATGAATTTGAGGTGTGGAAGTGTGTTGTAAAATGATACAATTCTTGATCAAGTGCAGGAAATGGATATAATTTGAATCTTGACCAGCATCTATGCGTTTTCACAATTGATTCTGTCCTTGAGTCTTCTTGAGGAATGGCTATCTTCTTCTTTTTATTGTACAGTCCACTTCAAAGTGTATTACGTACAGGTTGGTAATTGTCATAAATATTGTTTGAAGGGTATTGAATTACACTAGAAATAGAAAAGAAAGGGAGCTCCAAGCTAAATACACATACTAGTGGACACAAGATAGTATTTGATTATTATTTAATGTCACAATCAATTTTTCAGTCAACGAAATTATTAATATCCTGTCGGCTGCATTTAGCTTTAAATCTTAACTATTCTACAAAGCTCTATATGAGTTAAATTTGTTTTCTGAAGAGTTATTTACTTATGATATGAGAAAATAACAATATATGTACAAAGAAGAAACCCAATAAAATAATTTGCAATGATGCTGAATATTCAAAATGCTTTTCATAGAAAATTAATTTTTTGGTTATTCAGTTAAAATATTTCCTTTTTTCCCTAATGTTTATTCAGTTTCCAATGTTCAGAAATATTTTTTGAAATAATTCTTCCCAAGGTAGTAAAGACTTTGGAATTTGACCCTCTAGATCAGCTGCTCGAGATATTCTTAGATTACTAATTAATATGAACTTTAGCTTGTATAATGTATGTAGAAACTTTAAGCATTCAGGCCTTTTTCAGTACAGTGTACATGTGTGAAGGCCAATGTAGAGGTAGGCCTACCTAAAATTCTGATTTTCAAGGTACGGTACAGGTATTGTCTAGGAGCCCTGTATCCTGTGTACGAAATGTACATGTAAATATGTAAATTGATTCAAGTACAAGTTAAAACACCCCCCCCCCCAGAAGTTGCATTTTTATTTAATTTGTGCAGAATGACAACTTTGTTTATTCAGTGAATTATAGATGTTATCATTTACTACAAAGTATCAATCAAGTTTATTGTGCTGTCAGGTCCATAATCTGAGCAGGCTAAAGTATTTCAACAAATAACACAGATTTTGATTTGACTTTTTATAAAGTTGTCATTAAGGCTATCATTTTCTCAATCATTTGTCGGACAGAATTTTTGTGATCATACTTTCGTATGTACTAATTCCAATGTCCTTGCATACAACATGTATGCCTGCAGACCTGCAGACTGTGTGCAAGGATATTATTATTCCACCCCAACTGTTTGATTGAAGTCTGTATTCATTCCAATGCATGAATGAACATCTGCGTAGACACAGGCTGTTTATTGCTTATTGCGAAGCAGATGGAATTCAAGGCTTTGTGTTTAGCGTCATACCATGGACATTACGTCCATGCTAGTACCTCCTCCATTCCAACATGGACACAGAGTGTTACATCCGTGATATCAAGAAATAAATGATGAGTTTACATGTAGAGACTTTGTTTATTACAATATTAGTGTGAAGTCACCTTACATTTTGTAGTCAAAAAGTCTATGTTTAGGCCTTCATTATAAATTTGGGACAAGCTGATTTTTTGAGGACTCATAAACCCAGTACTCGATGATCTTTTATTAATTTTATTTTTTATTGCAAAATAATATAAAGATTTCCTTCTCTTTCAAGTGCGAGGTAACAACCCCCCCCCCCCCCCTCGCCCATTATAGCAAAGTTTATCCCAAGTATATTCTGCATATGCCGTCTAGCTCTACAATGCACGTGTAGTACCAAGTCTAAGAAAATTTCGAAGTTCAAGGTAAGCCAATGTCAATCACTGGTTATGATCACTGGTACATGTATTAGGGCTGTAGTGTACATGTAATGCCAAATCTTTGAGCATGCACAGGTACCAAAACTTCATTCCCTGTCATTAGTGAGCCCTATTATTCTAATTCTTGATAATTTTACCGGCTAACCCAAAACAAAGAGCCAAGAGACATCATTTCTATCATTTCTTAAAGTGTGACTATGAAGCATATTTTATCTTAATTTTACTAACTAGTGCAAAACCTTGAACAGAGAAAACTGGGTAATATTCCTGAGGTAATAGTTAGGTTGCAGAGTTGTCTTTTACCTGTCTCTGCTATAATGAGATTATTGCTACATAACAAGGTACATGTATATTTTTGTTGATCCCAATTACCTTGTTACACTTAGTTTCCACTGTCAGCCTTTAAATGTTATCTTTCTCTCCATCAGATCATTACACTGAGCTACCAGTATACATGCTTGGTATGCAGACACTGATATATTGCTTGTTTGAGAAGGCTATTTATACTTCACTAAAGATGATCTTTCAGGCGTCATACCAACCAAGTCTGCCCAGATTCAATCTTGCATGATCCAGATGCCATGATGGTCTCTTTCATCACACCCCTGTCTCATTAATAATAATGATAATAATAATAATAACACTATCTGCGGAAAAAGGGGAATTGCTAAATTGTGTTCTAAAAGTCGAAAAAAGGCGAATGAATTTGCTCATAACAGTCACAAAAAAATGAATATTTAAAGAAAAATCATCACAGGGACTTCCTTTTGATGTCTTTAAGTCGTTTATGTATAAAAAATACAAGTTTGGAATAAATGTGCATTTTTACAGATTTTTTGAAAATTTCCATCTTTCAAAATTTTATTATTGGGGTGCCCCCATTCCGCAGTTATGCTAACAGTAAATATAACTCCCTCAATTTCGCCCATTTTTTTCACCCCTATTCCGTGGACTACATGGTATGTTCCGTTTTCTCACCACGTAACAGGACCGCCTCTCCCACTACATACCGTAGATGGCGCTATTACGTTACTATTTTCCGAGATGTAGCTTGTGAAAACGCTACGGCGAAACGATATTTTCGCTGTATTGTGGTTTTCCCCTTAAGTGCCCATTTTATAGCACAGAAATGTGCCTTATTCCGCAGATAAACTAATAATAATGATAATAATGATAATAATAATAATAATAATGATAATGATAATGATAATAATACTACTACTACTAATAGTAATAATAGTAATGATAGTAATAATAGTAATAATAGTAATAATGATAATAATGATAATAATGATAATGATAATAATAATATTAATAATGTTATAAAGCGCCTATTAAATACACTCCGGAGTGCTCAAGGTGCATTAAGAAAATTAAATCAAGATTATTTCCTTTGTGTAGATTTTTTTTCATGAAAATGTAAAGATAATTGATAATTAATTACTTGGCTTCAGAGAGGCTGATACATGTAGGATGAAAGGGGAGTGGCACTTTATGATGGGTTGTGGTTTTTATATCGTGTTACATGTGATAGATGTACATATTTTGTAGGGTGAAGGGGGAGTGGCACATTATGATTGACTGGGGTTTCAGGTGCTAGCATAATTGTAAACAATGTGTTCATCTAGTAGTTAGTTTGCATTGGGATGCAGGTCTGTACATCATAGAGTACTGCTATTTGTACATCTTTGATAGAATGGACAGTTTACTGTACTCTGTAGATGCATAAATAACCAATAAAAAGGGTAAATAATTCAACACCGCCGAGGAAAATTATATTCATGAATTAGAAATTTGAAAATATTACTCTTTATGTAAGCATAGCACTTGGTAATTACATACTTTGGATGCAGACCCTCATACTACCAGTGGTATCAACTATAAAAGGGCATTTGATAATTGCAAGAAGCTTTTATTTCAATGCTCTATTTCAATGCTCATCACAATTCCCTGATCTAACCCATGGAGCCTGTTAGTCCATGCACCAACTCTAAGAGAATTGCAGAATTCTGTACATTTAGAAAATGGGTTATAATGTAAGTACTATTTGAATGTAGCCTACATGTTGCTATGTCAGGACTATCATGTGTTCATTCATCGGTTAGTTTTAGTACTCTTGTTTGTACTGCATTGCTCACATATGCTGGTCAATGACCTTTTCTATTTCATGCCTATTGCATGATTCCAAAACAGCTGATGAAACTTTACAAAACACATACCATGTACAGTACTCTGTAATGGTGACAATGTCTATAAATGAGTCTGTGCTTGAAAGTAATTGGCATTGAGAAATGCAAATGCTTGAATGGCTGCATTGTATTTGGTATTCCAGTGAGTATCTACATGTAGATGGATGTAATATCAATTCCCAACTAATTTTTATTTATTTATTTTAGGGATTGTTTGCTTTTTTCAAATTGATTTCAAATTCCCATTTAGAAAAAATAGTTTTTGTGGAGTACAGGCCAGTTTGGCCTTTTGTGTTTTAAAATATTTCACTTTCATTTTTGACATTTCACTGCTGTTATGAAGAATGTTTTAACCATACTAATACATCATATTTAGGATAAATCGCCATATAGTTGCAAAAATTGAAATTGCATTGTCATGACATGCTCCTGAGCTACTGTTCATGTCTGCCTACATAGGCATACATGCTGTGCACTGACAGCGCTAGACAAGGTCATCGCCCTATTGTTTCTTGGAGTACTAATTAGATTATTTCTGGTAATGATGCTATAACGGGAGCACTTACACTCTCCGTACTCCTGTGCCAAGGTTTGTCGCACCATGTGTTCCGATACCCACAGCTCGGTAACAGCAGCGATCGACCCTCGATCCCGAATCGTTTCTAATTTACGTCCAAAGAGGTATTTCAATGATAGTTTATTGATTGATACCAGGAGGTTGTTTCCAGGGGTGGAGCGGGATTGTTTCTCTTAAGGGCAACCGCTTACAATTATCCAATCATAATTCACGTTTCCTGCACTTATGCCAAGTGTCTAACAACTTAATGAGTCCAGGTGCTAATACGAAATGCTATGAACAAAAATCTGTACACAAGCCTGAGATGCGAGCAGCTGCTTTCATATTGTTTAAAAATACTCCAGATTTTTTTAGTTTCGATCTGATAGCTATCCAGTCGAAGTATCCTTTCGTTCAATTATAATTTGGTATCACTGCTTCATACTCATGTACATATAGCACTCCGGCATTCTGGATATATACATTTGGATTCTCATTGCCGTATACATATTGATACCAATAATTGATTTCCTTGTGGTTCTGGACTCAGAAACTGACAGATATGTTTAAGGAGCATGTGAATAGTGTTTTGGGTCAAATAAGAGAAAACAAGACCAAATTTCGGGAAAGTACTAATAAGGTAAGATTTTTATTTGTTTCTGTCATTTTGTAATTAGGCCATGAAAACTATAATGTTGTTTTCAGTGTACAAGACATCTTTCTGGAGTACATGTAGCAGCTCGGGTGTTACAGTGTATGTTTTATTGTAATTGCCTATTTTGATCTTTTATTCTTATTTGAAAGTTCATTACCAAATGAAAAATATGTTCATTTTCTTTCTTTTTTTTCAATGGCTTCATTCCATTTTGCAAGAGACTGCAAAGGGAAATATATTGTTGAAAGAAATTCATGACCATCTCCTATTTCGTACACTTTTTTCATACAGTAAGTTTGGCAGACTTTTTTGTACCGCGTAGGTGAAATCTTGTCATTTTTCATTAAAATAAATAATGAAAATGACAGATAAGATGCACTTTTTCAATATATGTCAAAGGATTGAAAAAGGATTGAAAAAAAATCCGGATAATTTCAATATTTTTGGCAAGTGACGCTATTGAATATTAAAGTGGCATGAATTAAATTTTAGGGATATGATGTGCAAGAGAAGGTGTGCAAAATACCAATATGAAAGAAATAAATTGTAGAGAATGATATTTATTTTTATTAGGAAGATTGAAGCAGGTTGCATTCATATTTCAATGAAGTTAGGGTTGGAGAGCAAAGCTATTTTATTTCAAATGGTGGATTGATGCCCTGCAATAAATAGCATTGTGACTAAAACAAAAAGAAGGGCTAAAACTAAAAAATTTTCCCCAACCAACCATTCTTGTTTTTTTTTTCTTCAAAATGCGATTCATTCAACAGTCAGACAATATTTTTAAAGTTTTTAATTTATTTTTTTTAAATTTATTTATTTATTTACTTATTTATTTTATTTATATATTTTTTATTTTTTTTGGGGGGGGGGGGGGGGGCCTTTTTCTAGCACTTTAAATCTTAATTGTAATATTAATATGGAAGGGGAATTGGATGGTGAAACTCAATCAAAAGTTGATTTTGTGCTTTGTTTTGAAAGTTTAGTCCCCCATTGATGAAACCTCTGTATGCCCCTGGGTGGGGTGAATGGTTGATTGATGAGGGCGGGATGGAATGCCTTGGAAGAAGGCACGAGGGTGGGGTAGACTGCCGCACCTACTACTGGTATGCAAGTGTGTATTCCTAAGGAGTTAAAGGTCAAGTTTTATTGGACTACTGTAAACATGTCTTGGTTATTACAGCATGGCCCTTTGATGGAAGTGACATTGTAAACAGTAGCAAGGACGGCAGAACCATGCACAGGGCTACAGGGGTTGCAGAGGCTTTCCCCCTCTCCTTCCTTTACATTTTTTTAAATAGAAAATGTGCCCAAACATATTGCAGTGTGTAATAGATATTAACCATAGCCCCCCCCCCCCCCCCCCCCCCCCCCCCCCCTTCCCAGGTCACAGTGTATCCTCAGAATAACCTTAGACTTGTCAGTTGATTACTTGTGTTTTTTCCTGATTCAATAAAAACATTTTCTTGGCATACTTGTACACTGTAGCCTAGGCCTACTGTACATCTTTTTCCTTGTTATATTTTCCATTCCTATTTTACTTGGAGGCTTGATAAATTTCCTCTTTGATGTTTTATTATTCCTCAAGATACATATAGCTGCATTATTAGGTTGCATTTATTGCAAGGAGTATGATCATTTGAACCTACTACTGTACATAGAATGTTTCTATTGTAGAAGATTTGTGTCATATTGCCTGCAATCTAATTTGAAATAGATTTTTTGAAATTCAAATTCTAGCAAATGATACCTTCATATTTTGCTCTCTTGAGAGTGCTCTCACCTCCCTATTCCATCTAAAACACAACTCTAAGATAGAGTCCCTATTGCCCCCCCCCCCCACAAGCATTTGATAATGGATGGCTCATTGCTCGAGGAAATAGGCCTTCTGTACAGGTTAATGTGTAATACAATACCTCTTACGTATTTGTTTGAACTTTGGCCGCTGATTCATTTTTATTTTTTACATGCACAGATACCAGCATTTAATCAACTATTTCATGGAACATGAATGCCTGAAGTTTTATTTAGCCTTTATTCTATTGACCAGAAGGCTATTTGTTATCGTGAACAGTTTCATGAACAGTTAGCTAGCAAAACATATGGGTTTGACTTTAAATCATTTAAAATCATCTTGATCTTCAGAAATGACGACAACAAGATAAAAATAATATTGTCTTGGTGCCAGACTATGGGCCTTCATCTGAGATTTCCCAAGGTCCGTTGCTGACATATTACTATACTTGATGTATTTGTTCAGCGTTGGTTACGCAATGAGGAAGGAAAGATAAAGGATATCCAGCGATGCTTATGTTCAGATAATGTAGCCTTGCTTGTAGAATGGGAGTTTACATTGATTATACCAGAGGGATATCTGTTTGATCGTACACCCAGGCATCCTTTCCTGTTAGTGCTTGGTACTGCATTTAGACTAGTTATCAAGAAGGCACAGCGGTATATCTTCCTCAGAGCCTTGCTTCATACATTGGATATCTACTGTAGTAAACCACCACCACCACTGCTTTTCCACCTACCAGCGTGCGTCTAACCTGGCCGGCGAGACGTCAGCGATCTCTCTCCCAGATCAAGACTGACAGGTCCCATATATCCACCTTGGAGTTGGAACTCTGCCTTGGGTCTGGCACTGTGCAAACAATCAAGTCATACTTTTAGCCCAACTCTGCGAGGTGGCTATTGCCATTCATATCATTGGAGACTTCATTCGATAGATACACCACCGTGGTGATAACTTCACTTTGTACGTTCCGTCTACAAGACACTTGACATATACGATAGGAATATTTGCATTGGTCTCGCCGCATTCTTGGTATATACACGGAGTTGGTGTTATAGCCTACAGTTGTACAGGAACTGCCTATAGTAGGAAGGAAAGTGATTCTTAGTAGAGTGGTGTGGTCGTTTGTATGGCAGTGTGGCACTGATAGTGTGGCATCATGTCGGCAGTGTTAAAGAAACGGAGTACGAAGAAGAAAGACAGTAATAAGGTAGGTGGGAAAAGTTGGAGTTGTACTTTTACAACTTGTGTACTAGTATTTTTATGCAATCTGTAGATATACTGGTAATGTACTGAAAACCAAACCACATACATCTGAAGGAAATAATTTCAGCAAAATAAAGGTAATCCTATTTGAAGCTAATATCAAGTACTTGTAGATACCTTTGATTTGGAAAATAATAATAAGTGATCACAGATGCCAACAACTACAGTTTTATCACAATCAATGCACATTCAGTAATTATTAACAACACAACTCTATTCAGAATGCAGAAAACCGTTTTGCATAGATATGATATATATGTACTGTTGCCTGTCTTTACCTGGGCAACAAATTTGTACTAAAGAAAGAGAGAGAAAAATGAAAAAAAATCTGTATAAATTGCCAGGTGCGTCATTGTTTACGCTGACAATTGTTGTAAATTAGAGCCATTTATCATGCCCTTGGATAATACCCCGGGAGGTGGGCGCGATGTTGTATTGTTGTACACTGAATTGATTACAAACATCTGTAATATATTTTAGTATCCCTCCTATAGTGAAAGAGGATAAAAAAGCAAAAAAATACAGTTACTAAGTTTACACGTGAGCAGGTAGGCCTGCATGTATTCGGATAGTAGGTGATTCCCCACATGTACATACTGTATTTCCCTGAATTTAGCACAGCCCTTGTACAAAGCAATTTACTATGTACATGTATGGTGTACAATTTCAGAAATCGTACAATGCAGAATATTCATAGTTTCACTTTCACCCAAATATTTAAGAGTGTATCCTAGTCTGGAATCATTTCCCTATTTCTCAAAGTTTGGTTCTAGGAGTGAATATACATGTATGTAAATATGCAATGTAAATTTCATAAAAATAACGCATGTACATGTATACTGTAGAATGATCTTTGGGGGTATTGTGTGTTTTATTTTCACGTTGCAAATTTATGAAGGCTACTGTAGGGAGAGAGTGGAAGATGGCAGGCTCTTCGAAATAAACAAAAATAACAATTGGTAAGACAGGTTTTTATGACCAAGAATGTAATAACAGGATGCGTTTCAAGACATTTCTAGAAGTAAAACATACTGTATGGGATTCGCTAGCAGATGGTACAGAGAACTGGTTGAATACATTCCTATTTTTTTCCTTTGGGTTATGCACAACCACCCTGTTTGCCTGAATGACTTGCAAATAAAGGTGGAAATGTATGATAGAATTGAACAATTGATGGATTGTGCACAATAAATTTGCTTAGGAATAAAACAAATATTGACTTCAGAAAATATATATGTAAATTTATTATTCTTTTCACACATACAGTACCCATACATGTGCAGGCTTCTCTTACATGCACACTGTGTATCATCTTTTTTCTGTGTCAACAACAAAATTAAAACGTTCACATTGAGTATTTGTAAAAAAAAAAAAATATATATATATATATACATGTATGTATATATGTATATAGGCCTAAGTAGTACAATTTTCTGATCTTCCATGTAGTGCCACATGTATTCAAATGAATAGTTTTGAAAATGGCGTGCATTCTGTACCTGATCCATAGTAAACTGCATGTACATGATGTACATGTATGTACAGAAGATGTTACAGTGTATTACGGAGAGACTGGAGATGGCATAAAAAGACACTTAGCAATTGCCTCTGGTTATCAAAGCAAGAGAAATCAGATCTACGCTACACTGTTCATATCTGCGTCGTCGGCCGTCTATTATGAAAATCACAAAACAAGCCTACACCATTTGAATTATACATGGCTGGGTATGTGTAGTGAACGTGTACAGAAAGTCTGCACAGTAGAGGTCGAACAATGATAATATCCAAGTGATTCCCTTGAATTCGCTTGAATCACGGTACTATACAAGTGAAGAATTGTGAATACACTGAAGGTCTGAATTGTTACATTTCTTTTTGTTATCCTTTTCATGTTTTTTATTTGCATTGCCTCTATTTGCAGAAGCATTTCATGGAGACTACTGTAAAAGCTGATAATTTTAGCATATATACTAATTTTATACATTTGATTGATTTCTCTGAATTTCAGACCATTTTACACATTAGCAAAGTGTAATTTTCACTGTCGAAAGTTTATTTCTATTGTTGACAATGTTAGCGAATTCATTGTTACAAAATTTGCAAAAATAAACCCCAAGTGAAAATTTCATCTTATTCAGTATATAACAAATTCAATGTTGGTCTGTACATGAATAGGGCTATTAGGGATGCCATCCGTTTCAGAATATGCTTGCAGTAAAAAAATTAAAATGTGAATAACGCAATCCTCAACAAAAGCGAGAGAAAAAAATGACGACAATAATGTTTCAGCTAGTGCTCTCAGCCATTCATGTGGAATACAAGCCTCAAATTCATTTACGAATATACATCTCATGCATGCATATTCCAGAACAGTTATCAGTAAACTATAGGCCGACAAATAACTTTATACTTTGCATTTTGAAATGAATTAGAAAAAATTTGAGCGTTTGAGGTTGCTTGAGGACAATTTGAATCACAAGATGAGCCAAATGTTTTCTCATAGAATGAAAGATGTTTCTTATTATGCTTTCTCTCATGAGGAAATATTTGGTTCAGCCGTTTGGGGGCTCATACTTTAATTCCTATCTTCATGCATATTCCAGCAGATTGGCACCTTTGCCTTGGCAAGAACCACAAATCCCTATAGATGATTTATTGAACTTTTTTTTAAGTCAGGAATTATTTTCTATAAATAACCATAGAGACAGTTTGCATGAAACAAGACAGGACCAGTCATGTAACATTTGCATTCCATTCCTGACCTTATTATAAACATACATCAAATAGCAAGTTGAAAATGAATCTTCTCCTGATACATGTTGTGGAAGACAACTTTGTGTGGGAGGATCAGAGGGGGGGGGGGGATGTTTCTTCAGATTCAAGGAGGGTATATATATAAAATGAACATTATTGAGCGTTGAAAATTTGGTTTATTGTTCTTGTGTCATTTGATACAATGTTTGAGCTTTTACATTTACAGTATTGTGTATTCCAGTTCTATAAATATAGTTTATTAGCTGGAAAAGAAATTTGAATTTATTTGTTCTACCTCTCCTCTCTCCCTGAATGCAGAGATGCCAACCATTCTATAATATAGGGCCTACATGAACATTAATTAAAATATGAAATACCAAACACCTGATCCAAATGTTTTCTCATGAGAAGTATTGATTGAAATGAAGATAGCAGTGATTCGTCATGTCCCACCAAAGTTTATGTAAAGTGCATGTGTTTTCATTAGACATAATGGGACACTGTTACTTTTATTCAATCAATCTTCTCTCACAAAATAATTGGTTTAGCCATTTGTTGGTTCATGTTATAATTTTTGTCTTCATGCATATTCCATGAGGTTAGCATCTCTTTGAATGTGATAGTAATGACATAACTGTTGAATTACATTGCACCTATAATTCAGCACCGTTTGCTTCCAAATGTAGTTCAGTGCAGAATTTTTATTTAAAATATAAGGTTTGACAGAATGTGTACGCAAGATCGGACCAAGTGAAATGTTTGTGATTTACTGGTACATGTAGCATCATTCATGGGACCTTCCTTAATCACACCCATAAAACAGTATGATATATTGTCCGTCATGAAAAGTATGAGTTGTCAATTTTTCTTGTCGCTGTTCCTTTTGTGAAGAGCAGAATGATTCAGAGTTTTGGTATTCTAAGTGGTTGTTCTCTCCCATTATTTTTATTGCAAATGTAGCTTGCTCTTTCAAAAAAATCTGAGTATTATTGCAAAATGTGTCCTGAACACTCTGCAGAGCAAATACAGTTTATGTATTTGTGCTCTAATGATAAACATTTTTAACTGATGGATTTTCACCTTTGTCCATATAAAACGACACTCTAGTTGTAGAATGGTTGAACCACACAGGTATATTAAATTTGCAATTGCTTCAACATGTATTTTATCTGCACAATTGGCCATTGATAAGGATTAAATCTCTTCATTGGCTTTTACATCCAGAATGTAAATAAGGACATCAGTGACCTTACTCCATGTAAACATTGAATCTTTCATATGGTAATCCATAGTTTGTTTAGTGACAGTTATGTTTGCTGTCCTTCCTGCTAGTGGGTCATATCATGGATCCTACTATGTGGTCATATAAACCCTGCCACGTTTTGGTTCCATATTTCAGGGCACGTATCAGATATGAGCAGGAATTGGAAGATTATTGTAACAAAATCTGACAATATTGCGGTTGTGTATTGAATTATTGAGGCCTTTTGTTTGATGCAAATTTCAATGGAAAAAAAAAAGAAGATTGACAACAAGCATTTTAATATTTGACACGATGAACAGATAAAAGTCACTAAGGGGGTGTTGTTCAAAATCAACTGCAATTCAACTGCAACTTTGCAAATTGTAACACGCATTTTCATTAGCGCACGGTATGCGCGTTTAACAAGACGCGCATGAAACGGTGATTTTGATTGGCGCGTTCCGATCAACTGCAACTTGCGATCAATTGCAACTTTTGAACAACACCCCCTAACTCTCATATGAAATTGAGAACCCTTATTGATTGACAATTTCTGATCAGCTTATAACACTCATGTCATAGAACACTGTACAGTATCCAGTGAAGGTTTGATATAAAAACACTGTTCTGTTGTAGGTAAGCCGCTTTATATTGCATTCCAAAAATACAGGCTATTTAGATAATGTTTTGATTTGGATGAAAGTGAGCAAAGGACTCTCCCCAAGGGTTATTTGCCATTATTTCTTGGTCTATTGTCGGTATTTACCAAGGAGGAACCTCCTTCTTTTGTATTGTCAACAGGGAAGAAACTTTGGAAAGGCATGGCTGACCCTTTTGTAGATCTTTATTTCACCAGGGTTGTAAAACTGTTTCAGACTACCATGTAAAAAGTCAAGTTATGTAAGAGAAACCCTCAATCAACAAACAAGCAAATATTCAAGGTTGACTGTGAATGATAGCTATGATCTGTAACATTTATGCTTCAGTGTATTTCTGCAGGAGTAATTTAGTTGATATAATTAAAGCATGGTAAGTCAATAAAATCATACTTCATACTATATTTCTGTCAGAACACAGACACTGGACTATTTTAATTTACCCTACCTTGAAAGTTTTGCTAATTTCCTGTTGAAAATATATAAAATGGGCTTCTTGTATTAAACATCACTGCTAAAATACTGTTAGGTGCAAAGCAAGCATGTTGAAGTGGGGGTACACTGATAGCTCTGCAGATTGAGTAGGGGCAGGGCAGCCATGCTATACATCTTGTAGCTGCAGTTCTACGATGTTGCAATCTTGTACCAAGTGTGACCTGCCAGTACACAATCAATGATGTAGCTTTTACATGTGCTAGATGATTACAAGATGATGATGATGATGATGACTGCCTATTAATTTCCAGTGTTAGTACAATGCCAAAAACTTTGTAGTGATTGTGCATGCAGGCTTGTAGAATGCTTCTTGTGTTTGTTGTTTGTACATGTACATATGTATTACTAAGATATACTAGTATAGTTGGGTATTCTAGGGCACTTTACTAATTTAGTGTCCAGAAGTTGCAGGTCCTAATCTTTCCTATTTCAATATCAAAATGTGATTTTTTTTTTCAAAGCTCATGGGTACTGTGTCTCATACTATGTCTTAATCCTGGTTGAGTTATTATGATCAAATCAGAAATTTCCTTCTGAAGAATGCGTTTCTTAGTACATTGGTGAATATTAGAGTGCGGCAATATCACCACAAACCACTCCTACCATGCTCCTGATGAGTATAATATGAACATGCATTATCTTGTGATGCACCAATTAGTAGGTCTACGGTATCATGGCGAAAGGGGGATGATACCAGCAATGTTCTATTTATAGCACATGATATCGTCAAATCTGTACTGAACAATGCAGGATCACCATTTATTGCACCAGTCTTCCCCTTAGATTTCCTCTCTTGTTCTGAGTCTTTCCTGACTCAAATAAATTGCTTTCCTCTTCCCTCTTTCATGATGGCTCTGTTTTTTAGTGTGGTTGAGATAATAGGGGTGTTCGCACTTCCACAAATTGCTACAATCCTGACATATATGATCAAATTTTTAGGATTGCAGTGATTTAAAGTGGGGACACCATTTTCTGGTTTACATGGCGCGCAACCCAAATCACACTATGGAGTGTGGCTATGTGGGATTATCAACCTGCCGAATATAGTCCACATGGTTTGCTGATTTGAGCATCAATGTATACTCAGAGGTCTCAGAGAATTTAATGCACATTTCAACATTTCCGCCACCTAGGTACTTGTGTACAGGGATAATTTTTTATCCAGTGATCATTGTAGTTCATGACTAAAAGTATAACTTTGCTTTATTTGTCATGTTTTTTGTTGACTTCGATTTCTTTTATTTGACAGCCAATTTACACAGTGTGCTCCTGTCAGTCCTAAAAGGCTCCAAATTTGGATCGTAATTCAAATCACCTATCTAGTGCGAACACTGCTTGAATTTGATCGATGTACGGATTGCGATCCAAATCACTTTGTTTCTGTAGTGTGAACGCCACTAATGAGTGTTCAGAAATCCCCAATCGGTTTTGAATGAGTGTCATTCAGTTTTTATTCAAACATGCCAAATAGATGACCATGTGTAGTCCAAGATCACTTATTTTGCTATAACTCTGGAATTTAAGTATTCTGGACCAGTCATTCAGAAATTTTATGAATTTGAGTTAATCATGGATATAGCGATTTTGTAGATACTACGTCCATGAGTGATAAAGGGTCATACATTGAGAACATCAGCATTTGTATGCCAATGCTTATGCTGGTACTTCCATAGTAATTATCTGAAAACCATTTTTAATTGACTTACAATAAACCCCACCCTCTTGTAAATTTGTCCTGATTTGAAGTTAAAAAATATCTAGGCTTAAGTGTAGCTTTTTGTAAATTTTTTTAATCAAAAGTTTTAAAAACTTGTATCATCAAATGATAAACATTCATATTTTTGCAATTGTATTAACATCATACATTATTTTCAACGCAGGTATTGAAAGGCTTCAAGTATGTAAGCAAAATTCAGGTTTCCTTAATATACCGGTACATATTTCTACAAAGCACCCAAATGCAGAAATCTTTCCTTTCTTGGGCAGCATTTACAAATGATATTGCCAGAAGTTGGTCTTAAAAAGGAAGTAATTCTTACAGATTTACTTTTATGAAAGAAATGGGGAATTCCCTTTTGTTTTGCCACAAACTTTTGACCCTGGTTTTGATAGCGAGTTTATCAGGAATATTATCATCTATTATAGCTCAATTGTGTAGGTAGAATATGGGCCTCCCTCTTGAATCCTTGCTATTGATCGATATCTCACGGTACCATCGATATTGATCTGTTGAAGTTGGGAATTCAACTTCCGGTTTGGGAAGCTAATGCACATACTATATGTATTATTTCGGAATTGTTTTGATTTTTATTAATCAAACATTATTAGATGCATCAAAGAAACACGCCATGGTGCAATGATTGTCAATATCAGGAGATATTTGAAATAAAGTGTGAAACAATCGTGATTTTGTGATTGAAAACCTGGAAATTGGAACGAATATACACGAATGTCCGTAATCAGAAGTTGGAATCCCGACTCACATGACTCGTGTATGGTGAAAACGGTATAGCGCCATCTGTGGTTCTTAATTTTCTTTTATTTGCGGTGGCAAGAATTGTTAGTCCAGTAGGGTAAAGCAGTATATACTTCTTGTAATTTATGAAATGCTGTTAAAAAAGTATGCCGACCAAACAAGCTATCCCCTATAGTACAGAGCCCTGCATAGTTAGAAAGGAAATCTTGCATAGCAATTAATAGGGAAATTGTACTCATTGTGCATCATTCATTGTTGTTTGCTCATATGTCCAAAATGCTTGATAGGGGGGCCTTTAACATGGATATTCCCCCCCCCCCCCCCCGAAAAGAGAATCACTTGATTTTACTTGTACATGTACATGTATGCACATACATGTACCTGGTCAGCCTGAGGAATTATTATAGACTGTTTCTCCTTGAGTGGAAGATGTTTTATGCTTGGTTTCCAACAAGATTATCAGTGGTGCATGGATGTGTTTTTAGAGAGTGTGTTATGAAGGTGTTCTAAGGTCAGTTCATTACATGTACCTAGCAAATTAAGATGCAGATTCAGTTGTGGCTTTTTCCTTTCTCTTATTTTCTTTTTTTTTTAGGGAGGGGGAGGGGGAATGGGGAAGCAGGCATATCCGAGCAAATTACCAATGAGATTTAGTTTTGGGCGATTTGTATATGTGTCAATCGCTTTTGTCACTTTATGATGAACAGTTGTTGGCGAGATTTTGGCAAAAGCAAAACTTTAAAGGATCTAGTTCTCTGTCATTGCTGTTTTTATGATTCAACAATTTTTTAATGCAAATATCATCATGATTGTCATGATGGTAGTTGATTTTGTATTTTATTTTCACTGGTTTGTATCATCATCCTGCCATCAATGATATAAAATGTGAACAATCATTTCCATTCCAAATCTGAGTGACATAATTTTATTCTTCAAGTGATATGCTCCAAATGATACTCATCTTTTTGTGTCTAATTGTTCACAGAATTGTTTTGTTTTTGTACTCTTCAGAAGTTTAAATAAGCACATGTATGGACATTGATATATGTTGTATTTTCCCCATTGGACACTCTTCTCATTGTTTATTCTGACCAGGAAGCAATATACAGTAAAGGAAGAATATCATTGTTTAGAATTACATGATTATTAAAGACTCATCCTTTGTAGAATGTTTTGATTGTAGACAGGCATAGATTTTCATTTTCATAGACAAGGGAATGATTTACGTGTTTGTATATACGTTGAATGTATTTATTTTAACTTTCACATATTCTAGAGGGAGCAAAATTGGAAGTATAAATCCTTGTGAAAATTATGTATTCACATGTTTGTCTCAATATATACACATCTGCAATTTGCAGAGTTTTATGTGCATAGAATATTGATTCCTTTAACCAGCCCATATTAATATGTGAAAATTTCACACTGCAAAAAAATTTTTTTACATGCACTCAGGATGCTACAAGAATTTTTTTCACCAGTTGCCCTGTCGGGTAACCAAGTTTTCAAATCACTTGCCTGAACAAAAGTTTGTCTAGCCCAAAATTGATGGCCAATGCCAATTTGTATATTTGTATATTGTATATAGAGGAAAACTAGTTTAAAACTATTACTTGCCCTATTAGGAAAGTGATAATTTCATTTACTTGCCCCAAAGATAAATTTTGTTGCCCTGGGCATGCGGGCAAGTGGGTTTATAGCGCCCTGGCAGTATTTCTCGGGTTTTATAGTATTCCAGACTTGAAATCTATTTTTACAATGTGTACTGACCAGGTATCCTTTATTGATTCAGATTATTGATGGGCGTTTTTAACAGGAAATATCACAGGAAGATTGTAAATCTACAGATCCTGATGAGTACATATGTAACGTCACTTGATATTTCCATTATGGTTCAAGGTACACCAATAAATGAGCATTGCAAATCAATGTCAATGTCGTTACTGTACAACAAAAATCATTTGTGTCGCGTTATTATCAAATACAACTTTGGAGGAGTTATATTACTGTAGAAGTTCTTGCAAACATTCTGGTTGAGAGTTTCAAAAGCTTGAGTGCATATTGGAATATTTTCATCCAAAAGAGAGAGTAGAGAGAGTGGACTTAGATTTGAACTTGAGCCAGCAATATGGTAAGTCTGTTTTGCTTTTGCAAACCGCATCTTTTTTGTGAATTCAGGAATTTCAATTCTTTTAACTACTTCCCCAATGATGTGTGGCAGTCATTTCAACATGTATGATATAATCATGCAACCGTAGTTCTCTCTCATATTACATAAAGATCAATGGGACATCGTAAACAATTTCATTCAAACATTTTCAATAATTTCATGATCACAAAAGAAAATCCCAGGGCAGTTTTTCGAACGACTTTACGCATGACTGGTACCATTTCTCGTACTGATCTGCACAAGAACGTGACGCATATTGCACTTGTTAACGTACGCCAGTCTTTCTTAAGGTCATGCGTAACTTAACAAACGATTGGTGAAACACGGCCCAGATGCGATTTTTGTTCAGCATTTTCCACAGAATGAGAAGGATGGAAATTTCTTCTGTGTCCACATTGCTATCGTGAATGCATGAATGGAAGTTGTTTATTTTGTCCCAGACCTAAAGTTGTCCCTTCTGTTCATAGTGAACATCTCTATTATGTTCATTTCTAAAAGAAGAAAAGCAGTATTGTTGTTTTTCATAAATATTGTTGGGGTGAATTCATTGAAGAAAACTACAATATATGCAGAGCAAAAGACAAGCTTCTAATCATCGTTGATACAAGTTTCTAGAGGCAAGGACTTTTCCCAGTCGTGTGAATTACAGGTTGTGCATCAAAGTAGTAGCGCACATGTGTTATATTCAAGCAGTGTAACAAAAAGAATACACTGCTTTTGTGCATGCATACATGTACCAGCCTTCATAATGAAATGCAAGTAGAACAATCCAAAGCAATTACAAGGGAGGCATGTCTGAAAAGGCAGATTGGAGATCAGATACAAGGCATTTACCCATTAGAAATAGGCAATGGAAGAGCCAGTACTCTTGCTAAGCCGGGAGAGGATAGAGAAAAAAAAAAGAAGATATCAATTTAGATTTTTACAAGAAAGGGAAAAGGGTTAGGGTCGCATGACACTACTTCACATTTTGTTCTACATTTGTAGTCCATGGCACAACTTCACAATTTAATTTATACGAGTTCAAGATTTGATTCAATTGTAGAATCGGGAAGGTCCTGTGCACTATGATAACAAATATCAACTTCCTCGTAAAAGGAGCAAAAATATACATTAAAACAAATCCATCTTTGATATAGAATAGATATAGTGGATCTTTTAATGTTGAACTGTATTTATTTCAGAATATTTCATCCCCCCGTAATACATAGTTGTAACTTCTTGAGCATGTTGGAGGAGACACATTGTATTGTGGTAACAGTAGTATTATTACATGGGTGGAACGTGATGGAAGGAGAAATGGCGGAATAAACATAATCTGTAGGGTTGGTTGTCAGCTACACAGGCTTGTGGGACTGCTATGCATCTCATGTTGACAGTGGTTTTCTTGTACAAATAGGGAAAGAAATTTGAAACTTGTCATGGCTGCACTCTACTTGAGTGATATTTTCACTTTCCCCTTTATATTTGTTACAGGAGATTGTACACTTCAAAAGATAAGTTAGGGATCATGCGTTGATTAAAATATAATCAAATAATACTAAAATTGATCAAATTCACCTGATTTGAATTTCATTAAATGCACTGTAAATATTTTGTGCATGACTTATGTCATTTTTTTTAAAATGATGTCTGTCTCTCAAGTACATACTTGAAGTGATACAAGAAGAAAAATGATCCCTTAAGCATTTTGCATGATGTATATCTAAAACGTTTGTTTAAGTGTTGTCTACATCTATAGAGGAAGTAAAAACAATTGAGTTTATTTTATCCATTGATAAGTGTTTTTTTTTTCTATTTATGAATGTTATTTCATGACATGTATAGTGTTTCAAGCCATTTGAAGTATCTTGGTATCTGGAAATTAACAGTTGAGTACATACCATGTAGTCCAAGGATTATTTAATTGAAATACATTTATATTCAGGCAGGAAAGATATGAGCAAACATACTGTATGTATTTGATTTAATATCGATTTTTTTTTTGTCAGCACCTGGAGAAATTGGATGTTGGTATTCACAATTTTATCTGTCTCCCTTTCAATACATAATACAGTACTGTCAGAGCTTATATCTATGGTCAGAAACATTGTTTGCAGCATGTGCACTGTACCCGGTGGGATAAATATGATTTTCAATCACTTGTCTGTCAGTCTAGATGTTTACTACATGTACAGTATGTAAAGATATTGAATAGCTTTAGAAATTTTTCATAATGCGGTTGTTCTGAAATAATTGTCAATTCACTCATGAAGATACCGTATAAGATATTTGTTCACAAGAGTGCATAACATCAAATCTTTGATAGATTTTTTATTGGAAATTAACCTGATTAAATTAGATTTTGTGGAAAGCTGAAAGGCTGCCCTCTTTTGGCCATTAAAATTATGTTTGTCCATAAATTCTTTGATTATGTAGTACTAGTAGGGATAGAAAAAGTACTTTTTAGAGAAGATAATAGTTAGTTCTCTTTGCTTCTTTTAAGATTTTTTTTTAATTACTGTCTGCCAGATTGGATAAGTCTGAAATGTTTCTTCAAAGGAAGCATATTGACTAAGCAGTTATTAGTCAGCCGAATTGTATTTGATGCAATACCTTAAAAGGAAGTTTACTGACAAAATTGATTATACATGTATTTTGCATTGGGTATGTTATGTAAAAATGAATTGATTTTTTTTAAAGTATAGTTGTATAAAGAAGAATAGTATTTTTAATCATGAGATACTGTTTTATAGTTTTATTACTTTGAACAGAGAGGTGTTGCATATAGAGTTGGATTATCTCTTTGGTTTGAGGTTTGAAAACAAGACTATCCTTCAGCTTTTCCAATAGCTCTAATTGGATTGGTTTATGGAGAATGCAAGAGTGTGTTGATGACCCAATGACTACCAGTGATGATGTGGGAAGGGGGATCCCCTAGTTGATATGCATGACCCAGTTGAGGTCAAGGATGCTGGGGTTGGGGGATTTCCCTCTTTCCCTCTTGGTGTTTATGATGGGTTTTTCTCTGCAGCAGTGTGATCACTCTTGATTTGAATTTTAGATTGAAGAATATTTTGCAGTGCTCAAGTGAATCACAAATATTTCCAATGTTTTGCAAAGGAGATGTTTACTCCTATGTTTGCCTCACAAAAGTCACAGATTCATTGAATTGTATTAATGATTATGTTAATCATTGTTCTGAATCACACCAGGTTTTGCTGATTAATTGATCTAAATAACTGCCAGCTAAACTTCTATGAAATGTTTGGGAAAACCTTTAAATATGTTTCATTTTGCGCAACAACCAAAATCACTCATATAACGTTTACCACAGTGTTTGATGTTCAAAACATTTTCGTGTTGGTTAATATTTCCAAATGTATAAAGCATTTAATTCTATACACATGACGAGTGATCCCAACCATTTTAGTACATGTAGTGTATTTTTACTTCATACTTCAAGAATAGAATTGTTCACACTATATTAAAAAAAAAACAAGTTTGCAATTAAGAGCAAACTTAAATAGTAAATGATATTCCATAAACTTACGATTGATAGATACCAGTAGTATGATTGATCGGAAGAATTACATGTAATGTTACCGGGGGGGGGGGGGGGGAGCAGTTGTAAAATATGCAGTGAATTATATTATTCGGAATGCCCAAATTGCAGGTGATGTGGTCATGGATTGCGACTGATGAGTCTTTATTACTTCATGACTGCATTCCCCTTGAAGAGCACTTTTATACAATATACCCCTTCCAATATTAGCCAGCCTGGGTTCACTCGCTCCCGACCTCTCAAATCTAGACTCCTCAAAATAACCTCAATGTTTATTGCATTTTGATATTGGGAGCAGAAAGCAATTTGAGACTGGTCTATGATACTATGTGATGGTCAAGGGGAAAACTAATGCCCCTCTATTATGAAAGGGTAATTTTAGACCCTGTTCACAAGTTTTTTTCTGATGCAGTTCTCTTCTCAATGTATAGCCCAATATTGCCCTTGTGCTGTGTAAAATGATTATCTCCTCTATGAAATACATATAGTTCAGTTAAAAAAAAATTCATAAGAAACTGCCTGTACATGCCAATTTTTTGTTGTAGTTCATATTGATGATTTGCCTTTAAAATGTTCACTATTGAAAATATGCATGGAATCTTATGATAGTTCTTGACAAAGTAGTTTCTGATTCACTAAATTATTTTAACCCACTTGTGGAATGCACATTTATATCACTCTGGATTCTTAAAACGAATTCCTTTTGTCCGAAATTGAGGACATGAACTTTTGAACTGTATTTCAACAATGGGCTCTTATTTAGAATTTTCATTCAATTCAATGAGACAGTATATGAGTTTTTTCCTTTTTGCTCAGTTTTGTGTCAATGCAAACGCGGGTAAATATTTTTGTGGCTATGTTTTGGAAGAAGTTTAAAATTCAAGTTAATGCCTCAGACAAATATTTTTGAGCTATTAGTATTGGGCCATTACATCTTTAGTTCTTTGAGAATGTTTGCTGTGATTAGAATCACAATAATAGTTTGCAGAGTGTATTTATATGACACGATGGACTTTATTTTACATTCCTGCCATGATTAAATTTCAGCGAAGTGCAGTTTCAGGTTCTCTTTATTCTAAGAATTATATCTTTGGTGAACAGCTTGCAGATTTATTCTGAGTAACCTTCAGTTGGATATATGTAGGAGTGGAATATATATTTCACGCATTCTGAAATTCATGAAATCACAAAATTAATACTTTATGCTATAAATCGCTTACCTTTTGAATCTAGCCAACAGTGTCAAAATTTCAACCACACACTAAAAACAACCAAATGTTATATTAGCTTTTCAAAATGTTAGAGTAGTTACAACTTTAAAAATGGTTAATTTATTCTGAATACAAGTTCTAAGCATCCAATATTTTAGGTGAGATCCAACTTTGAGATTTTAGATTGCAATGTTTATAAAGTTATCCCTGTACTTTTCAGGATATTTGCAAGGATTATGTTGTTAATACACTAACAGTTTCTCATAACTTTTCCTATTATGCTACATTTTCTGATATTCACTTCCGTTTCAAGACAAAGACTATTTTTTCTAAGAATGAAGATGACCACTTGTTTGTCCTGATACTTACTGATATCACTCTGATGATGATAGCCTGCAGTGAGCTGCTCAGTAGGGTGTCATCGTATCGGTGAATCATATCTCACTAGTGTTATTGACATTGACCAATCTGACCGGAAACTGCAGTACAGAAGCAGCATGATTTTTTTTTTTTTGGGGGGGGGGGGGTGGCAGAAGGTTGTTGACTTACCATGATAAGATTCATAAATATTGAAAGGTCATTTCAATTTTTCTTTAATATTTGTATATTATCACCTTTATTTTACCCCTCTCTCTGCACAAACTTCATAACTCTAATCTTACTCTGTATTGGTTTTAATAATCAAACTTTCTTTATATTATTAATTTGGAACAATTTGGTTATGTTAAAGGAACAATTTAGAAGTGAGATATTTTGACTAGATAAGGCAACAGTTTCAATCAGTAATTGATAGAATAATTGATGCTATTATTCTTGATATGTCTTGATGCAATGGAGCACTTCTTGGAATGAATGTATAGATTAGTACAAAGATTCCTAAAAACCTGTTTAATATTAAAAGGTCAATTTTAATATGAACAAGTTCTCAGAACTAGCTCCTTTCTACGAAGACAATTTCCTCTAAGGATTCACAAGGAAGAAGACACCACACATCAATGGAATGCTCTTGGAATTAAGATGGATTTCTAAATAAGGAAAAGTAAGCCCAAAAGAAAAGAAATGGCGCAAAGGAGAGAAGATTTGTAGGAAGTCTAGAGGATGTCCTGGATCAGTTCATTGTGACCTAGGCTAACAAAAGAATCAATAAGCTTGTCATTCTATTGGCTACTTTGCCTTCAATGCAGTGGTCATTCGACTGAGGGGGTGGCTCCATGCACACACGAACGAACGGTATTCCCAAATCTCCCTGTTGCACTCTTATCGGAATGCTCCCCAGTGAAAGGATTGCATGCAGATGCTGCTCTTATAAACTTGTTTGATGAAAGTTTTTACACCTCTATGATTTGTCACTTTACGTTTGAGACATTAACTCTCTGCAGTGCCTGTATATCTTGGAGCTATATCTACGAGCAATTAGTTTGCTGATTGGAAAGGTTTTATCAATGTTTCACTGCGAGAAACATGTTCGGGAGTGTTTTCATCCATTGAGCTATTGATCTAGTTTCATTCATTTCATTCACCTTGCATTACAATGTTTTCAATTGATTTGGTATGTGACTTGGAGTGTAGAACAATTATGGACACTTTTACCTGCATTGCCTAGGCAAGCTGTTATGGTCAATTGACTGTAAAGGACTACGAAGCTTGTTTTTTTTCTCATGGACATTGCATTATGCTGTTTTATATTGTTGATACAAGGATGTATCCATTGAAACTGGTGTCTTGAGTGAGTAAGGAATTTTGCAGATTTTCTGTCTCTGCTTGAACTTCCTGACCACGGCAACAGTTATTACAAAGGACATTTTTTTGCAATTATTCTCCGTTTTGATTTAGTCATCATTTCCTAAGTTCAGGAGGTGTACATTGTGGGTTTGTTATGAAACGCCCCTCCACTCTTGTCGGCGTCCGCGCTTGAGACTTTATGACACTTGTGTGCACAAGTGATCACTGCCAAGAATTCCACCCATAGTTTCCACACACTATCAGATTCTGGCTAGAGATATTGGATTCTCCAAAACAGAGTACGCAGCCAAAATTTGGATGAGCTGATCACCTCATTCAGTTTTCATGGAATGAAAAACTGGAATTGCTTTTTTACTCCTCTCTTATACTCACATGGATCATATAAATTGGATATACCGAGAATAACAATCAAACCTTGGAGGAAGAAAATAGATCAAGATGATGCGATCTATTAAACTTCGGGTAAGAATTTAGATAACAAAATTGATTATAAAGCATGTATAGATTTCTCATTATTAGTATTATTATTATTATTATTATTATGGGTTAACATGTAAAATAGACTAATTTTAAAATTCGATATATGATTGTGAGCTGGGTTTTGTCTATTTTTTATATACACTATTAAAAATTGCAATTTTATCTGTCTTATAAATGGTAAACAATATTGTTTCAGGTTAAAATATGAATGAAATACCTAAGTATTGCATCAGCATCTTGAAACAAATTGCCATGTGAGGACTTCGTTGGGCAATATTTGTTTTTGTTTGGTGGGGGGAGGGGTGTATGCAGTCTGTTGACTTTGTGTTTGTGAATTAAATAAAATTTAGGCCTTTAGAAGGATGAAATTCTATTATCTAAACTGGTGTTTTCTTATATTTGTAAACATTTCATGATAAAAAGTTAAGTGTTTTCATGTAGGAGGTTCCATATGGATGAAAAGGACCTTTAAAATTTTAGTATTAAAAAATGAAGCCTGGACATATTCTTTGAGGTAGCTGTAAACACTTTGATTTTTCTACTTAGTTGGATACAATCGATGATGAGACAAATGTGCATCAAAAAGGATTTCCGTATCATTACCCAATATTCAGAATGCTACTGTCTCCCTTTATTTATCGTCTTCTGCACATCAATGCAAAGTGATTTTGAGTCTGATTTTGTGCAATCTGTGCATTTCAGCAAAGTAATACAAAACCCCAAATCAGTTAAGTTGTATTTACCATACCTGAGGTATGTTAACGGATGGATGAATAAGCAGATAATGAGATTGGCATAGCTACGATTTCTTTCATTGTTCTCAGTAGACCTATGAACTTTATTCCATTGTGCGATTGGCTCCTAGTTATTTCTTCAATACAAATTTCTCCAGCGAATTTGTTGTTATGTCGCAGACTTAAAGTCGAGGTGGGGCTAAAATATATGTGTCGCTGTATTACAGCTACCTCGCATAGCCTTAATAGAGAAGGACAAAAGTGCTGTATATAGGCATATAGGAATTGGAATATGGAACAGTGTATGCTGAAGTTGTTTGAGGAACGAAGATCATTATGGAGGGAAATGAGATGAGTGTTCCCTTATCAAGAATGAAACTATACCCAAAGGAGAAAATTATAATCTGAAATGAGGTAGAATTACTTCCTATAGTCATAGCATATTTAATATTAATGAACAGGAATAAGATTTCATAGTAATGGAGTTGAGCCAAAAGATGGAGAGTCATCAGATTCCATGGATTTCAGAGTAATTATTTACAAGATTAGATTCAGGGTTTGAAACACAATATCAAAATGCTTTGTTTGGACTGTCAGGCCAAGTAGATAGGATGAATGAAAAGCTATCCAAGATTTCAAAGATATTCTGTACACATAGATCATGTTGCATTGAGAAGAAGTTGTAATCTCAATAGGCGGGTTTACTTATATTCAAATTTATGTGCGTTTAACATAGTTACGTGGTATTCCATAGGCCGGTTGATGACAATAAGACTATAATAATTGGAATCCAGTTTGCATACATTACTTGTTGCAATGTCGGGCAAGCCTCGGACAAGCTTTCGGGTTATCAAGAACAACCTTTGTGTTAGAGGTATGCATAAAATTTGCATCTATTTATAGTAAACCCGCCTATTCATTACATGTACACGTAGATCAATATCATTTTGGGTTCAGGCATCATTTTGAGTGAAAAAAAGATTCTCAGAAGTACAGTACATTTTATGGCATAGTACTTATACATATTGCTAGATTGGCAAAGCTGGTACCTGGCTATAGTGGTCATCTGATGTTAAGAAAACCTGTTCATAAAGGCCACATGTCAATGTTATTATCTGTTTCATCATAGTTTATTTCTTTTCCTTTTTATAAAACTTCCATGCTAAGGCCCTGTTTACACAAACCCAGGCCAGCCTATATGTTTATGCATAACACGCAGACTGACAATGTCGCAAGTACGTTTCACCAAATGTATGAATTACAACTAACACAGGCCAATGCGATTGTAATCTCCCTCCTGTGTTTATGTATAAAATAAAGCTTGTATCTCTGTATTTGTTTTCATGTGGAGCAGGGCTATTGGCTGAAATTTCACAATCTGAAAGTACCATGTACAATTTATGACAGCCTCAGTTCAGGTTGGCCCAAACAAGTGTTCACCCATGTAAAGGGGGTCGAAGACTATGAATTTGGGTAATAGAGCATAATGATATTGAAAGTTATCCTTTCATTAGGATATAGCCTATAAATAACTTTTAGAGGATTTATCAATAACTGATTTCAAAGAAGGTTACATCCTCTGCAAGCTACCATACACTTTTCGTTCATATATGTCGGGCTTACCTTCCCTCGGTGGTTGGGGATGAGCGAAAGGCAGATGTAAGCGCTTGCGATCATCGCATCTATCACTAGAAGGCGTCGGTGCTGGAGCGCATAATGTCTTATACATCACCTCTCATTTAGGAGTGTTCACATCATTCTTTAGGAACATTCTAGAAACTCTGTTCGGCCCAATTTGTGTACAAATTACTCCTTTTTCATCGTATATTCAAAGATGCCAACTCTACGTAAGCAGTAAGATTTTAAGGCAAATGATGAAGTCATTTTTAAAAGAACTCTGCAAGGTGTCTTGGTTAATATTCAATTAATGTTTGCGCAAATCTAGTAAAAGACACCTGTCTAGTCATCAGGAGGTCGTGGGTTCAATTCTAACAAGAGTATCCCCATGATTTTGTTCACAGCATCTTGGAAACGTACTGTCAATCACTGTTGAGCCATGTAAGGATTAGACAAGAATAATTTTAATGGATTCGAAAGCATTTGCATACATGTATATATCACTCTCTTCTTAGATCAAGATATTTGACTCATGAATGTTTCCAAGAGATGGGTATTTCTCATTCTAAATATGCTACTTTTATTTCTTGGTAGTGTTTTTTGTTATATTGCATGGAGGCAAATCTGTAAATTTCATCCAAGTGGGAGTTGAATTTCTTTATTTTATCTGCGTTGACATTGTCCATATTAAATTCAGAAATTTGTTTTTAAAAATTCTTTCCATGCATTTCTAATTTTGTACAAGCATAGGGATTCACTTAACAATTCAACGGAAAAGAGATGATCAATTTAAGGTTGTCGTATGAACAGATGTAGCTTTTCAATACGTTCGTCCGTCATATCTGTAAAATGGCAACACTGTTGCAGATCGGAGTGGGAAAGTGCCTATTTCCCTCGGAGAAGAAGCTGCACTAGAGGAACAAAGCCTGCACGATTGGCCTGCTTTTCACATTACGGACATCATTCTCATTCTATTTCCCTTGCTTTTTCCTTCCCTCTCTCTCTCGTTGTGACTGTCTTCAATCTCCATTTTTTATCTGCTTCCATTTTCACCAATTCTGCTCCTAAGTCATTAGCATCCCCTATTACCCTCCATTTCTCTTCCTCCTCTTCTTCTCTCTCCCTCCCATTTACTCATGTACCTTTCCTCCCCGCTTCTATCTGTGCGCCTTTTTTACATTCTACTTTCCTCTCCATCTCAATTTAATTTTATCCCCAATTCCCTTGAACACAACTCCCATCCAATTCATCCCATCTCTCTACCGTATCATATCTGCCTCCACACTCCATACTCATCTATATCCCATCGCTATCCCATCCCATCGCTATCCCATCCCATCGCTATCCCATCCCATCGTCCCCCCCCCCATCCCATTCCGCTCGTTTGTGATTGAACTGAAACATTGGTTAGATTGATCTATCTCGAATCCTTTCATTGTGCTGCCTGCGGTGACTCACATCGATGAATAAACCCAAGACTTTGTTCCAAGATCAAAATAAAGAATTGATTTTATAGATCTATATGGCTGAGACGGAAGGCGGGATGTCATGTGCGCCAGGAGGGTAAACTGCCAAACGATTAAGTCAAAGAGGAATCGAGCTTGAAATATATTGAGTTATTGAAAGCCCTAAGGTTGGTTGTTTTGGGAAATGTGATCTTAGATAATAGCCTTGGGACTGACTCTACAATTAACATTTTCAAGGACTCGTACATGAGGACACTATGGCCAGTTACATTAAAGGGGAACTACAGTCGGAGATTAAATTGCTATCATTAAATGAAGAAAAATAAGATGAACAAACTGTGAAAATTTGAGCAAAATCGGATAATCCATTTAAAAGTTATGAATTTTCAAAGTTTTGATTTACACCCCTCATGGGCTCCGTAAATTGGCAAACGCACAGGCACAAAATGGCTGCCAACATGGAGAACTCTCCATTCGCTTTGTACACAAAATTTCACTTTTTCCTCTTTTTCCAGAAAAGTAGACAAAATGTTGTTTCTTCGGTTAAATATATTATAGCCACATCAATTCTGCAAGCATTCCAGAAAGAACGGGGTGGATTCCTCATTTGAAATATGATATTGATCCATTTTCAATAAATTTATATACAAAGTGAATGAAGAGTTCTCCATGTATGACATCACATATTATGCTAATTAGCTATACACATGCCATTTCAAGGATGCCCAGCACAGGTGGAAATGATGACTTTGAAAATCCATAACTTTTGAACGGATTATCCAATTTTGCTCAAATTTTTACAGTTTGTTCATCTGATTGTTCTTCATTTACTGACAGTACATTATTGTCTGGGTGTAATTCCCCTTCATGGGTTGACGCTGGAGATACGATAGGGAAATGGTAGGGTATGAAGATTTAGTCAGCCTTTTTATAGGCCTATGTACATCTGCATGTGCATAATTGATGCAAATTTAAGAATTAAAAGCTTTGTATTTATCATTTGCAATGAATTGCCAAATGATTTTATGATAATTCTAATTTATACGAGGATTCTGATTTTTATGAAATTATGATGACACCACACTCTGTACAGAAGTAGACCTATTTGAAAAGGAAAATTATTTGTTGTAAAGAATAGTTATACATATAGAGAACTGCATGTAGAAGGCTACACTCCGTTCCGAGATATGGGGGACAGATGTCAGGTGCTGTACTTAAAACCTGAGTCGAAAATCTAAACCCTCTGCAGGGGCGGATCCAGGATTGGCTAGGGGGGGGGGGGGTGTTGAGCCCATGAATTCTCACCTTTGCTCTGTATGATTGTCCACCGTTTACAAATTAACAGTTCCTGAGAGACGATGGAATGTCTCTATTGTTTACAAACGTTTGTCAGTCCAAGGTTCACCAACCCTATTCTTTTCAAACGTCGCGGTCTATTGACTCCTGCGCTCCAAACGCACAGCTGTACGTAATGATTATTTGAATTTGTTTGGCGGGCCATAATCATAAACGTGTGGATTTAGACAGTTTATAATTGTGATATCGGAAAGTTTTCTTGGTCTTTGTATACCATCTTTTTAATTTGCTGATAATTTTTGAGGCAATATGATGAATTTCACACTGCGGCGAAAGAGGCCGGTAAGTTTTTCATATTTGTTGCAAAACGTTGGTTTGCGAGGTATCATAAAGCAATATCTACAAGAGATTTTCGTGTAAATAGATGCCTACGTGTATGTATAACTGTCTAACCGTGTTTTTTCTACTGCATCGCATTCTTGAAATGAAATACTGAAAGTTGACATAAAGGAATCGATTCATACTTGGAGGTCAGTGACTATTTTTCATCTTACCTATTTCTTCAAAATTATGACCATGACATAGTGAAAATATATTTCTATTTGTTGGGAAAACTCACTAAATTGTTTAGGAAATTGAACTTGAAATGATGCCAAATTAACTTTGTCATTTACTCATTTTGTCACTTGTTTCATTAGTCCAATTAAACCATTGTGATCACATTTTCCAATCTAAAAAAGTCTCCTAATTTGATACTTCTTGATTTCATTATGTATACAGTGACAATTCCTTAATAGAACTTATCTGAGTAGATTCTAAATCCATCATGGTCATTTGATCCAATTTTGTTCTGAGATGTTCTCACTATGACCTCTAAAAGTTACTTCTTGGCACCGAATTTGAAGCGTGTTTGTGAAAAAAATTGTCAGATTCATGAAAAATTGAGATGGAAAGGATGTGGGTAATTACTGTCAGTATCAGTGAATGAGGGTGAGCTTGATGAAAGTATGAAAAGTTCCATCACAAACAGGTTCTGGACAAATACATATTGGGCAATCAAACGTTTTTTAAAGTATTCAGTTGAGTGATGAAAAAAATATACTTCACTAAGATGGTTGAAATAAAGGTATAAATGTTCTGAATAATATCCATATTTCAATATGGTCGAATTCTGAATACAGCGACTTCAACAGTAGAGTCAATTCACAATAATGAAATATGGATTTATGAATCGTACAATGTACATTTAGGCTGCAACTTTGAGCAAACTTGTGAATATTGCCCATAACATGATAATCAAGGAAAACAAATCTTAAAAGCAAAAATCAATTTTACTGTTCTCTTTCATAATCATAAAGCATTTTGTTGAATGGGCTTTACATTATTGTTATTATTTTTTGTTTTATATGTCATTGTTAATATTATCATTCAGTAATAAAAAAAAGAAAAAAAAACAGTTATCTAAGTGTAAGCAAAGGATACAAAGATGCAAGAATTAGACGTAAAAGAAATAATTAAAACCTGCAGTTGGTTTGAGAGGGTTGCTAACAACCAGGAAAAAGTTAGATAAGAATCAATACTCACTTTTTCTAAGAATATGTTTTTCTGCAAATCAGCAGAGAATGGTGAAGGTAAAGGAGGTTTGCACAAATCAATATCATCTTGATATTTGCTGTTATAATTAGGGAGGTTCATCCTGACACCTCCCTGGTTAATCAAGCGTCAACCTAGGGAGGTGTTAGGGTCCCTAGTCGGTCTCGGCATCATCCCTCACGTTAGGCTCCCAAGGTATCCAGCCTCCTTCCATCCCTGTAGTGAATTTTATCCTAGGGTTTGAGCTACTTCACTCTTTCATAGTCCTACCCATTCAATCTATTGCTGTGACTATCATAAGTTTCTCCATGTCAAAAGCATGTTTTGAAGTATCCTACCAGCATCTTGGTATCCAGTTCTTGTTGTCATTTGATGAATCCGTGTTTGACTTGAAATTTAACCTCCAATCCCACCCTTTGCTACCCTCATCATGGTATTCTTTTTCAGCGTTTATGCAAATCCCAGCCAACTTTTTAACGATTTGCCTTCATGTCAGTTTATATCCCATAAATGTTGTGTATACTTTTCTGAAGGAGGATAGATGTACTTCTTGGTGATGCAAATGATATGTGTTGGATATTTACATTGGATTTGTTATCAGTCCGTTGACTTGTTTCTCCCATACTTGGAGGCTGTAAATGGGCTATCTTAGATGGTCATTACCTGGTTACGATGTTTGCAGTATTTAGGTGTGACTTAGAGAAGCAGGAATGCCACGCTGGACTACTGCATTGGTGACAAACGAAAAGCCTTTGTGCATATTGAACGTATCTAATCTCCAAACGGACATTGTTTTAACCTGTGTGGGGGAGGAATTTGACTCAGTTCAATATTCAGTTCTGGTTTGAAGCTCGCTTGAAGTGCATTGAAAAACAGCCAGACCTTTTCTTGTGGATCTTGTATCTCGAATTATTCATTCAACTCTTGACTTTAGCATTTCAGAAGTAAACTTGTAGTTGGTAGAGCAGAGTGGATACATATATATATATGCTGGTCTGCATATTTTGGTTGAAATAATATTTGCAAGTTTACAAGTCAGCTGTGATATGAGGACTGCCCAAGTTGGCTTGAAATGAAACAGATTGAAGTACCATTTTAAGTCGCACTTCTGGGATTTACATGGATTATTGTTTGCTGTTTTAAGTTCTTCTTTTACCCAGCTCATTAGCCATTCTACAACCTGAAGACTCATTTATGAAAAAAATTTCCCAGCAAAACAAGATCTTTATTGCATAAAGTGCCTTTTGATGAGTGGATGCTTGCTCCTTTGTTTGAAGAAGTGTTTCTCCATCTGCCATGTTGAAATTCAGAGGAGGGGGTAAGGCAGGAGAGAAGGAGAGAGTGAAATCCCTGGAAGATTCTGATGTTGTACAAGATGACGAAACCGATAGATCGTCTGTACAGCCAACAGGAATGGTTACCCCCACTATCGAAGGCAATGTTGACATCACCAATGCGACGACGCTGGAACGCAAGAAGAAGTCGCGGGCAAAGAAGATGTCCAACGCAGCTGGGAAGCTGCTCAAGAAGAAGAAGCGAAAAGATGGAGGCAGCGTGACAGATGAGAGCATCCTGGATGATAGCGTAGTGGAAGACACTCCATCCAAGAATGGCATCTCTGGAGAAGATGGAAGCATCGAGGATAACTTGGATGATAAGCCCTCGGAGAAGGATAAGAATACCTTGGATACCCCCAAGAGGAAGGAGAAAAAGAAGGTTGATAGGGAGAGGAGGAGAACTAATGTTCCTCTGCCAGATTTCTCCAAAGTATTGAGGGATGCAAAAGTAAGATTTATATTGTATGCAAGAGATTGGACATCAAAGTATTGTGATTTTTGTTCACATTATAAATTTAAAAGTCATGAAAAGCATTTGTTTTTTCCCTTTCGTAGTCATATCTCTTCAATCCTGAACAGATTTTTGTGGTCTAATAATTGATTTCTAGGCAGATCACCAACATAGTACTCTACCCTTCACTACACCCCCAAATCTCCACCCCTTCCACTCCACTACAAAACAACCGGCTTCATTAGGATCCTTCATTGTAGGATACAGGAAACATGGTTGGACTCCAAACTCCCTTGTGAAGTCATGGTCAAATAGTGGAACTAACCTTCTTACAGTAAATGAGATAAAGATTTATTGACATATTAGTCATCCCCTTAATCCAAGAGGGTTTGATATTGTTGTAACATGCCATTCTAATGGTTGAGTAATCCCACTTCCAGGTTGTGGCATCGCACTTTATATGTATAGAGCTCATCAAGCATTTCTTTTTTTCAATTCAATTCAATTCAAAATAACATTTATTTTTTTCCTTCAAATAAATCAATGATGTACAGTGTAGCAATTTACAATTATAATCAAATCATAGGATAATTAGAACATGAATCATTAAGGTACGTAAACAAAATGAAGGAAAAGGGCGCAGATCCAGAAACAGAGCTAGTGTTGGATGTGCCGACAGATACAACAAGAACAAAGAAAATACAATACATATACAATACATACTTTAGATAAGTATAAAACCATGGAGCTAAAGAAAATCTCCTGCTAAAAAAACTTAGAGATGTTTCACCTATAAATTGCAAGTAACTTATATCCAATTCACACTTATCCATTATTCAGTCGGTAAGGCACTCTGACTGTTTTTAGGTCAATGTTTATTGCTGTGAATCTCCCGATCTATTGTATGATGTGGCTCAAAAAGCTGTCTTGTGTTCACTTCATCATATAAGAGCGTAAATGGACTAGTATAGGAACGACTGGTATCAGTTCTTACGCTGAAATGTATTGATTAAGAATCTTGCAACGCTCAATGACATAGAGTCATTCTTATTTCGTTATTAATGTTAATGATGATTTGGTGAAACACCGTCTTTGAGGTTTATCCTATACTGCGTTCAATTAGTACCATGCAGACAGAAGAGCAGTACATCCAAAATGATAAGGATCGCACTTTGCTATTCATTACAAAGTATGTTTTGTTTAGCAACTTATTCACATATATATATATACATGTAACTGTACAGTACTGTAAGGTATTGAAAATATTTCCTCAATGTATGAAACTACTAATCAAATGTGAAAAGAAAAATTGTTCCCTGATGCTTGAAGGCAAAGAGAGATGATACGTTGGAAAACACATTGATCAGATTTTAGGGACTTATAAACAAACCTTTGCTCAATACCCTCACAATTGACCAAACTTCTTCTTTTCAATCTTTCACCATGCAGTTCAGCAACATCCGAAGTTCGAACAAGCCGAACCGGAAAGAGAGTTCAGCCAAGCAGCCACGGATACCTCAGTCCAGACAGAATGTTGCAGATGAATCGGCCGAGGCTCAGGCCGAATATGAGCGGTCTCTGGAAGCCAGTCTCACCGACCAGGAGGTCCTTGCGGCCTTTGAGAGGATGCTGGTTAGTTCTCAGTTCAAATCTTTGCGCTAGTATCTCATTTAATTTTGAACGTACACATTTTTTCCCAATTTTTTCGAAAAGTCGCAAAAGGCCTATCGAAGGGAAACAGGATTACGCAGCAGCACCATGGATTTAATGTATATTGGTAGGACAGAAGGAAATAAAAGTAAATGCTTGCAACTTTCAACTTTACGAGTCCTTGTAGGACAAAAGGAAATAAAAGTTAATGCTTGCAACTTTCAAAAACCTTTGACAACTTTACGAGTCCTGGAAACCCCCAAATTCGCCAACGTTTGCAGCTCAGTGAGATGCTAGCTGCAAGAGCTACAGTAGCATGAATTAGATGAAATACAACTGAAAACAATTTCAATTGAAATAAGAAGCTTCATAATTCCATTTTATGAATACCCCAACTGTTCACAGTGCTTTGAATAAACAAGCAAATTATTTTTAGGCTAGAACAGTTTGTAGCTTCATGCTCTTTGACATATTGCTGCCATTTTCTTGATTTGCAATTCTGTTTGAAGCTCATATTGACTGTGTTGCTAAAGCCCCAGTCACATGCTGTATGGCCTCTGGAAGCTACATGATTCGTGTTGAATTGTGTTGCCTCTCTGGTCCAATTTGACCGGGGCCTTAGGAAAATATATAATTGTTTATGTTCATTTACAATCCTATAAAAGATGTTAAGCAATTTTGTAAATTGTGCTATTACCTTAACAGCACACTTTCCGTATGTTTGTCATATTACTAAGTTTGTGTAGATTCTATTGTTTATATTGTTCTATGGTATGGAAATTGAAACTGGTTATGAAAAGGTTTTTATTACTGAACTTTATTCAAACAGCATCAATTGAACATTATATGACTGTGGAATTTATTCTTGTTGATTTTTGTTATTCAAGATTATTGATGTCAAGTTCAAATTGCATTATGTTTGCCTTCTGTATACATTTTTTATTTGTTTGAATATGGTTCTTTATATTGGGAAAATATTTTGATAATAAATCCCAAGAGATTTATCTCAGAGTATTTTCACATCTTTCAAAGCAAACCTTTAACCCTATTTTAACTGGGCTATTTCAGACCAAGTTTATACTGGGGGGGGGGGGTCAATTTGCCCCCCCCCCCCTTCAGATCTCGGCCGTAGAGCAGGGTGTAAACTACAAAACTGTATAGTTAATTTTTTCGAAAATTCATCAGTTCTATTTTTAAATAATTAAATATGCAAATTTATGCATGAAATCA
>BQKZ01000191.1:27819-55050 GCA_036244855.1 Temnopleurus reevesii | reverse complement strand
CTTAAATCCACAGTAGGAGTAGGGTTCACTCATATAGCACTTAAATCCACAGTAGGAGTAGGGTTCACTCATATAGCACTTAAATCCACAGTAGGAGTAGGGTTCACTCATATAGTCCTTCAATCCACAGTGTAAAGGGTCAGGTCAAATGGCTTGACTTCACAGTATGAGTAGGGTTTGTTCACATAGCTTTTCACCCACAGTGTGAGTAGCATTTGTCCACAGTACAAGCAGAGTGTGTTCACATAGCCCTTTAATTCACAGTTGGAGTAGGGTTTGTTCACATAGCCCTTTAATCCACAGTATGAGTAGAGTTTGTCCACATACTCAGTAACCTCAATCCACGGTATAAGCACTGTCATTCACGTAAACTAGATGAGTATGAGTAGGATTTGGTCACATAGCCCTCAATCCACAGTATGAGAATATATTGATGGATACAGCATACCTATTCTTTGAAGGAAGAATGGAAGAAGGAACCCAATATTATAACAAAAACCCTACCAATAAACCACTACAATGTGTATAAATTATGTGAAATCTCTATTAGCTACACAGTTTTTGACAAAAAGGGAAAGGATCAAACTTTGTTTGCAAATTCTAATGCAATTATTAAGATCACACACTATCCAGGCCAGCAGGGTCAGAAATAAAAAAAATAAATAAATTGGACAGATTGAAAAAAAAAATTATAATGTTCGTACAAATTTGTATGTTGATTCCATGCTGGCTCATTTGAAAAAGATTTCAAATATAAAACATTAAGAGAAGAGGACAGTATTTTTAGAATTACTATTGACATCAGTAAATCAAAAACATCCTCATTTTAATCTCTCATTAAGACATTGTCAAGAGATTGGTCTACAAATTGAGAGTAAACAAATCTAAATCATTGATTTAATTAAGTTAGTATTCCTGACTATCTACTCTAAAAGCATGTTTGAAGGAAATTCAAAGTCCTGTTTGTAGGAGATTGTCGTACACTTTGACAAAATGGTAAATCAAGATCAATTTTCACTTGGATTATCAACTGGATTACATCTTCATTACAATACAGGCATAAAAAAAGCAAAAAGGGCATTTATCTGTGTCACAATAAGTGGGTTAACGCCCCTTTTGAATCACGAAACATCCAGCGATCATGTAGATTTTGTTCTTGGATAAGCAGCGACCTGAAAAATGAAGCCATCTTTCATCGATGTACAATCTGACAGTAATGAGTGTATTCCTGAATGCAGTAATGGGATTTCCTCTTCAATTCACCTGCTCCGAGTAACGCAACAGTGAGAGCTTCAAACACACTTCAATANAAGTAGGGTTTGTTCACATAGCCCTTTGTCCACAGTGCGAGTAGGGTTTGTTCACATAGCCCTTTGTCCGCAGTGCGAGTAGGGTTTGTTCACATAGCCCTTTGTCCACAGTGCGAGTAGGGTTTGTTCACAGAGCCCTTCGTCCACAGTAGGAATAGGGTTCGTTCACATAGCAGCTTAATCCACAGTAAGAGAATATGATGATAGACAACACCAAACTCACAGTACGAGTTGGGTTCACTGACATACACGTAGTCCACAGAATGAGTAGGGTTTGTTCACATAGCCCTCTATTCTCAGTAGGAGAATATGATAGACACCACAGTATGAGCAGGGTTTGTTCACATACCATGAATCCACTGTGTGAGTAGTGTTTTTTATTCACATAGCCCTAGTCCACAGTACAAGTAGGGTTTGTTCACACAGGCTTCATTCCACATTATGAGAATAAGATGATGGATACAATTAAACTATTAGCTGCTGTGAATGAAAAATGGAAGATAGAACCCATGATAAAAGAAGGTTAGGTTTTAGAAAATATGTTCATGATTTTAAATCCCCTAACTGAACCACTTCAATGTATCTCTTTAATCTACTAATATTCTGCTCAAAATGTTTATAAGCTACACAGTTTCTGAAAAAAGGAACAAACATTGCTTACAAAATCCAATGCAATGATGAAGGTCACCCAGTATCCAGGGCAGCAAGGTCAGAAATGAAAGAAAAAATAAGTAAATTGGAAGGGCAATTTTTAATTTTTTTCATGTTCCAACAAATACATGTGTTGATTGCATTCTTATTCAGTTCGAAAGGGAGACAAGTACAGAACATTAACAGAACAGTATTCTTAGAATGATTATTGACATCAGTAAATCAAACACATCCTCATTTTAATCTCTTATTAAGACATTGTCAACAGATCAGTCTACAAAAGAAAACAAACTTAAATCATTGATTTAATTAAGTTAGTATTCCTGACTATCTGCCCTAAAAGCATGTTTGTAGGAAATTCAAAGTCATGTTTGTAGGAGATTGTCGTACACTTTGACAAAATGGTAAATCAAGATCAATTTTCACTTGGATTATCAACTGGATTACATCTTCATTACAATACAGGCATAAAAAAAGCAAAAAGGGCATTTATCTGTGTCACANTTTTTAGTTAATATTGTACTGATACAAGAGCATAGACTTAATTTGTCTTCTCCATTTTATGTGTCTTTTCAGATCGAATAAAAAGATCAACAAGCAGTTGAGCTATCTCGTATTTTGGGCAACAAAATTCTAATGTTCTCCCTCCATCATTCTTAAGATGATCTCAGCTTTATTTCATCAAAATTGGTTCACTGAATCAAAAGTTCTGACTCTTTCTGTTTTACAGGAACACTTTCATAGGACAATCTGTAATTCTTAATTCCATCCTCCACTTTCTTACTTCTGTCTGTTTGCCCATTATCTTGTCATCTTCTCTCTCACTCTCTCTCTTTTACCCTTCCTCCTTTCCCCACTATCTATCACATTTCTCTCTGCCCCTTTCCATCCCCTTATACTCCATTTATATCTCTCCAATCCCCCATCTCACCCTCTTTCTACACAATACATTTTAATCTGCTTAACCATTTTCTTATCATCTTTTCTCTCTTTTCCTCTCTCTCCCTCTTTTACCCTCGCTCTCCTCCTGTCTTATCCTCTTCCTCCACCCATGTACTTCTCCAACCCCATACCACCCTCTTTATACATCCTACATTATAACAGCTGATTGTTAAGAAGTCATTGATTATCCTATCATTAGGCCACATCCTGTTCTTTGTGGTGAGAGCAAATATCCCGATCTGAAGGTCTCACCGCCGTTGAACTTGAACTGAAACAACCTTGTAACAAGCACTTATTCATCATCATTAACTTGTGGGCAACTCGCCTCATAAACAAATTCACGTTCCGTGAGGGCAGGGAATCGTAAGTTCCCTGATGAGGGTGCTTCTCGCCACCCCCCCCCCTTTTTTTTCCCCAGTCTGTCAAGTACATGTACCCATGCACCCTATTCGCATACACTTTATTCTGTTGGAGCATATTTAAGTGGCTTACAAAGGGTTAAAGTTAACATTCACTGAAACTATGCATTGAATCTGTTGAATCTCATGACAATTTGGGATTGTTTTTTTTTTTTCATTTGGAATGTCATAACATTTAACCATGTGTTTTTCATTGAATCACTCATTAAGATCATATGATCTAGGACATGTTTTCAATCCATCAATATCCTAGGCATCTGAAATTTACAAACCTTTATTGGTAATTTGTTAAATCTACAAAGTTAAAGTATATACATGTAACTCAATAGTCCTATGTAAAATAAGGTTGCAGCGGGCGTCAATATAATTCATCTCTTGTCATGATATTTAACTTTTGGCAATTGATGCTGAAATGAAGATTAAATGTATTTGATTATAACTTGTTCTGAAAAATGCAAAAGTTAAATTTGAAGTAACTTCAAAATGCTGAAGTTTGGAATCGCAATACTCTAGTTTGTTTTATTAAATGTATGATCCAATCATGAACATGTTACAAAAACATGTAAACTGCTTTCACTTTCATAAAATGTTTGAAAAACAGCATCAGCTGAAAAACTTGTGATCATATGATTGTAATCCTAGAAGACAGAATATGTCTCATGTTTAAGTGACTTCATGGAATTCAATACATCACGGGTAGCTTACATCAGCATCGCAGCGATTATGCTCTGAAATGTATCCTTTGGGGAAATGGCATGATTGAAAGCATACCTGAAACCATATCAAAATGGCTGCCAACATCAATAATGTTACACTCGATCAAGGTGTGGGAGATGTAATCGAGCGTTGTTACTTGTTAGTATTTCTTGCAAAATGATGCATGGGGAATAAGCAGATGTTGGCATCCTTCATGAAACAGAGGTTCCTTGTTCATCTAGCTATGAGTTATCTGCACTCCTTAGACAGGCAAAGAAAAAATTTATTTGGTTGTCCTCGACCGAATTCTGTTTTTCCACCAAATTAAGAAATCATCGTAAAGTCGCAGAAAATCATGTTAGATGCAAACTTTTCAGATGTCTTAGGGGCTTTTCACTCCTTGAAACTTTTCTTAGTCTCTTCCTCATGAAATGTGATTCTAAAATACAAAAAAAATTATAAAAAACTTTACCTACCGGTCGATGCTATTTTTTAATGTCACTTTAGGGCAACCAAACAATTTTTATTGTCTGAGACACAATTTTATTCCTTCCTTTTTTTTCTAGTAGATCTCTTAGCCATTTAACAGTCCATTATAAAATACTCACTTTCTGTTCGATCATAGACACATTTTGTTGTGTTTCCTCATTTTTTCAAGACATTTCAATTTGCATTTCATATCTGAAATGATCCATCAAATCTCAAGGCTTTTATCATACCATGCTTATAATATCTCAAATATCAAATGAAAATGGTGGATTCTTTTCTTTTACTAAGAGTTTGAGAAAAGAAAAGAAATGAAATATCATGTCATAATCTAGTTTTATATGAATTGTCTCATCTTGTTAGTATTGGCCCCATTTTGTGAATGTTAATTTAATTTTCCTGCCCTTGTTCAACAGAAAACAAACAACAACTATAAAAACAGATTATTTTATATCTCGCTGTCTCTCTTTGTCTCTGTCTCTCTCCCTCTTTATCAAAGCAACAAAGTTGAAAATAGTCTAAAGTAATTATTCAATCATTTAATACACTCAACATGTTATTTTGTTGTCATATATACAAACATCACCCCTTCCACCAGTCCAAGACCCTTATCAAGAATACCATTAAGTGTTTGTTCCTCTGAAACCATTAAGACCTTATTAACACCTCAAGCTAAGCTTCCTTATTTGTTTCTTCCAGTCCTTCAAAATATATCTTGAGTAAGGTAGAAGTGCAAAATATAAGTGCATGGGCTACTGTCATGTCAGATATCAATTCGCTATTGAAAGGGTAACATTACTTTGGAGGGTTGGTAAATTTCGCTTTTTGCTGAATCTATTGGAAATATAATCAGGAATATGTCGAAATGTGTGTGATATTTTGTTGCAAGCGGTTTACAAAAGTTGTTAGCCCATGTAGGTAAGTCACAAATTTGTTTGTGTTTCAGCAAAACTTTTTTTTTTTTTTTTTTAAATATTTATATTTTATTTTATTTCTTTTGGAATCAGTTTACCAACAATGTTAGAATTATAAGATATTCTTTCTCATTTATACATGTAAAATGATATTATTGCAACCGTAGCTCACGATTAATGTTTGTTTAAGTACCATAATATACTGCAGAATAAAGTTGTTAACTTTCTTATTTCACTGATCTTGTTACCATTTATCTATTTTGTACCCTTAGATTTGTCTTGGTCATATACTTTTATAAATATTTATATGCAATAAAGCTGAATTCTCATTTATTTTTCTAATTATCTTTTACATACAGGCATGACAAGGTGCTTTCAGCATTAACAGAGGTTGGGGAAACCAAATCTAGTCCAAGATTTGCTCCCATCGTAGAAGCTCTTAACCTTGAAGATAATCCACAGCTCATGGTAAACAATTTTTTTCTCGTTAAATACCAGATTATTTTTGTTAAATTGTAGGAAAGGTGAAAACTTGTTTGAGCAATGCTTACACCCCTTTTGAATTTGTCTCTTTTAAAGTTATAGCTGAAGAACCCTCAATTGATAGCTACATGTACATGAAGATTTACAAAATCAAACAAAAATATTATTTTATGACAACTAATTTAAAGGAAAATGTAAAAATTATACTATTTTGATGGGCTACTAAAATTTAGAGAAGAATTGTACTTTTTCAAAATTCTGCTGTTGTTTACTGTGTTTCTGATTGGTTCGATACAATATTCACTTAAAATACAGACATTGTCAGTCTATGGTTGAATAAGACATTTAGAGATAAAGAAAAAATTTATTAATTCTCTCGTTATTTGATTATGTTTTGTTCACTCCTCCTTTTTATCATTTTTACAGTGTGTATGTATGCAGCTTGTCAATGCCATTACATCTGCTCCAGATGATCTCGACTTCAGGTTACATCTTAGAAATGAGTTTCTTAGAACAGGAATGCTCAACAACTTGCCAGTAAGTAAAATTTTCTGAATTCAGTTTTTACAACGATGAACACTGATCCAGAGCCTATCATTGGCTAAAATCAATTTCGATATTTCAAAAAAATCTTTTCGTATATCCGACCTCATCTTCTTTCCTACTTTCATTCACCTCATGAACGACTAAGATCCTATTCATTTTAGAACATTACATGTATGTCTAGTTTACAAATCAGATATGAACGATGAAAAGTTATTTCATGACGGTCTCATTGGTAGGGAGGTCGGAAGTACCCATTTGTGAAATTCACCATATGATTATGGACAATGACATTATTTCCAATATTGCCTCTATTTGCCAGATTGAAAAGACTTCAGAAAATTCTGATATTCAGGGATAAATATTATCAGATAAATATTCCTGGAATAACCTAAGCAGGAAAACAGTATTTTCAGAAACTCAACTTGCCAAAATACCGATGTCTCAAGACTGGAGAACTTGGTGCATGCGTCAAAAGTAATTCCCTCTCTGCTATTAACAATTGAAAATGTTTGTGATTTGTCATGTATTTATGGTGAAATTCAGTATTGGGTTTCATCAGTTTATAAGAAAAAGATTAGTCTATAAATGGCTCTATCACATCCTTTCTTTTTTAGAGTAACATATGGTGCACCACAAATCAATGAATGATAGCAAAAATAAGACACTTCAAAGAATTACAGATTAATGAAGCGTCTGTTAGCTAAGCCTTGGCTATGCCTATTGAGAGGCCAGGGAATCCTATAGGACCCAAGTGGTATGACAGAGAAATATCATTTTATATATTGGCTAGTTCCACTTCCTGTGTGGAAAATGATTTACAAGAATTGATGTGGTTTATCATCTGAGCTATTGTGAAATAATCTTTGATTAAATTAAAGAAGTGAATCATGTCATTTCAATCTCACATGATGTTTTGCAAGACCCTGATTTGATACATTCTCGGAGGAAGTTTGTTTTCTTGACAATTAGTTCATGAATAAGACCTGCCAACTATAATTAATTTGATGGGAAGATTATGAATTTTCATAATTGTTCTATCCTACTTTATTGCAATTATTTCTTTACCCTACTTTGAGCAGCATAAATGCTCTTTTTTGGTCTGAAAGTTTGTTTGGTATGGAATTATCTCTCAAGAATATTGTTCCCATTTTCTCACTGTCTGTCTTTGAATAATGTGTTATTGATCGGTAGGAAATTAAGAAATTCATATGGCTCAGATATAACACTTATTATCTATTCACTTTACGTTTCTTCCCTACGTATAAATACAAGTTTATATTAAGAATAAACGGGTGCCAGTATACCGTACATTGTATCTGGTGTTTGGAATCTATATATATCATTAGTTCAGATTAGAAATGTTGATTAATCAATTTCGTTGGAGAACACATACATTTGTCATTCATTGTTATTCCCCTCCTTCCCTGACATGAGCTTAGAGATAACCCAAGTGAAGAGTTATGTGTTCATATGAGAATCTTTGATAAGTGCAGATATGACTTTAAAATGTCCCATTTTACATCCATGTAACTTCTATATTTAAATTCTGTTTTTCCCCCTTTGCAGGAGCTTAGAGATAACCCGAGTGAAGAGCTAGGTGTACAGATGAGAGTCTTTGATGAACACAGAGAAGATGACTTTGAAGAATTCCAGCATAGATTTGAGGGTCTCCGGGTCGAGATGGAATATCCTTTACAACTTGTAGATGAGATTACAAATCAATCTCTCATCTTTGTCATATTTGTCTTCAAATATGTTGCTAAGGAAAGCTCTTAAAAAAAGACATAAAGACAATATTATCAGACTTGGAATTTTTTAATTGAGATTGGTTCCTATTGAGAATGTATTGTTTTGATCGCTGTTCAAAATTCAAAAATTGTATTTGGAACTTTGGGTATTTAGGCACATCAATAGGTGCTCTGTGAAGACATGATTTAAATTTCAAATTCAAATTCAGATATATTATCTGTATTTAGATAGATAAAACATACATAAGTATTTACCAAACAAATAAAAAAACACATATACACAATTATTTTTTTCATTAGAGTCATAGTCAATTGCATTTGCAAAATATTAAAAGAAAAGAGAGAGTACATTGTGGGGAAACCCAAAAGCTAAAAAAAGACTAGGGTTTTCCCTGAGAATAATAGAAGTGATAGAAGAAGAGGGAAGGAAATGAAATTAAAAAAGGATGATAATTTTCAAATTTATAGTGGTCTAGTCTATTCAATCTGGTTACTAATATCGCCTAAATATCCCCAGAAGGAATTGCGTAACCTTGCTAATGGACTAGACTAGTATGGAAATTATGATGTGTTTGTTGCGTGGCAGTTGTACAATAGGAAACGGGAGCAATGTGTCGTAAAGATCTGACGTCTTAGTCTCCATCAGTGAAAGCCTATTTCTCCTTAACCTTTGACCTTTCACTGACCTTGAGGGCATCTTCCAGCTTCTGCAGCAGATCGTCGCCAACACTCAATCAGAAAACTACTTCCTCTCCATCATGCAACATCTATTACTTATCAGGGAGGACACGTATATAAGGTAATTGTGACAAAATTTGTGATAACTTTCAAGATTCATTTAATTTTTTTTTTCAAGATTCATTTCCTGCATTTTTATGTGCTAGAGTTTTTTTTTCATGAATTTGGTAAATCAGTGACCGTTTAAAAATTGAACACCACACAAAGTTGTTCATGCATCACATTCATAGGGGAGTTTGAAAAACATAAAAGAACCTTGATTAAATACGAGGATAACATTAAAGATAATATTTGCTAAGATTTTGTATTTCCTGTCCTTGTGTAATGCCTAAAATTCATCATTTTACAGTCAATTCACACAAAAAAAAAACTATATATGTTTGCTATGAATCTATCATGTGCCCCATGATTAGAAAATATGACTTGGGGGGGGGGGATGATGGAGCTCGCAGAGTACCTTTCTGGTCTTGACTATTCATCTGGTAAAAAGAGAATACCATGATGAAGATACCATTCTTGCTTTCCAATTTTTTGATTGGTCAAATATGACTTATTTTGGTAGGAGAAAAAGACTCATTATAGATGAGTGGCCAGTAGAAAACTTTAATTTTTTCATGGGAAGATCACAGTTCAGTTATGATTTGAGATGTATGATTACAGTAACTCTGCATTGCCATGGTTACAAATATCTCTAACATTATCTTTCTCCTTTCTCCAGGCCACAGTACTACAAGTTAATAGAAGAATGTATATCTCAGATTGTCCTTCATAAAAGTGGATGCGATCCAGACTTCTCATACACAAAGAGATTTGATGTTGATGTTGATCCTCTTATAGGTATGTCCTCATAAAACTTGAGATATTATCATTGTAATGATGACTATAACACGTTCTGGAAAGAAGTAAATTAAAAAAGGGCTTGAGCTTTCGATCCGAGCAGAATCTTAATTTAGAAGCAAAATGACAAAGACATGAAGTGACAGAATTTCTTTTGCAAATGGTTCCTCGTGAAAAGTGTATTTGATACATCAAATATTTGCTTCTTACTTTAGATAAAACTTTAATATAGCCAACATCAATTTACATAAAAGGTGTTGTATATTCCTTCTAAAGATACTCCTAATTGTTCAATGTCGAGAAAACAAGGTTGGGAAGGAGGAAATGCACTATAGCAGGTTTTCCAAACACTCTACAAGTCACAATCAAGTGACAATATTTATTCAAAAGAGAGGTACATAGTCCATTAGAAATTAAAATTGCAATGGATTCATGCGATAAACAACCCCAAAAAAAAGCTTTTCCGACAGACTGTCACTATTTTTTTAGATGTCATTCAAGGGCAATCAGAAAATGTATTTTTATGGTCTTATGGCAGCCCAAAGATTCTTGCATTGATGGTATCCCTTTTTTCTTTCTTTTCTTTTTGTGTCTGATATGTAGATGGATTAGCTGAGAAAGCCAAATACGAGAGCATTGAAGGCAAGGCGGTGAAACTAGAGAAAGAGGTGAGTGATCGTTTCCATGGTGATTGAGTATTTATGTATTGATGAAGCATGGAGCATATTATCTACCTGTGTTGCAGCATCATTGCAATAATCTTATTGTTTTGTGTGGTCTAATTCTGTTACCCTCTCAGTCCCTTAGTCGCATTTTGGCGCCATTGAACACTGTTTGCAAGGAAGAATGAATCTGCTCTTGTTTCACTATATACTGCCATCTACTGTTGAATATGCATCATAAGAAAGCTAGAGACTGCATCTTTCCAATGAATACAAACAGTAGAGGTATTGTCTGAGTTCCATTTCTGACAAATTGGATTGAAAATGAAAGTTGTGATTTTCTATTAAAAAAAAAAGTAGCAGGTAATGAGAGGGTTATAGGAGAACCCACACCTGGCATTATTTGAATGAAGAAAAATCAAATGAACAATCTGTGAAGAGTTGACCTAATCTGTAAGGTCGTGTCAGACAACTCCTCATTCATTCTTATTACTAAAGTGACATTTCTTGATTTCTTAAAAAAAATCAACAAGCTGTTGATTTTTTAATATGCAATTTTGTTTTGCTCAATCATAGAATGTTTTGTTTTGATTTTCATGATTGTTTGGATATGTAAATCATACCTCATGAAGTAAGCTTCAAATTATTAATACTTTACATGCAACCAATATTTTTCTATTTAATGCAAGTTTTTAACCTGCTGTTTAACACTGACATGAAATTATTTAGGCAGTGTCCTTGTGAAATACCAAAATCATATCTTCAATAGGGTAATTCAACTTCAAAGTAAAAGGTGTTGGGAAAAGCTTGTATAATTTACGATGATTCAATTTGATGTAAACTTGACACAGCTTGAGCAAGAGGTCACAGCTAGACAAGAATCAGAAGCCAAACTCACCCAAGCAAACAAGAAGGTGGAAGAAACGGAGAAAGAATTAGCGGATTTAAAACAACAGGTAAGGAACTGATACTTTAGAAAGGGAATGAACTCTCAAGCTGTCTCAATTTAGCAATTTTTTATATGGGCCATCAGAAACATACCACGTCATGGCCCTGGTCTCTAAAATTTTATAAATGGAGATACATGTGTAACTTTGTTATCAACTGTAAGTTCTCGAGAATTTGCTTTGATGTCTGCTTGATTTTTCTTTTCTTGTCATAGCAGTTGATGCCAAAGATGGAAAAAGATTCTAATTTTGAAAGAATAATTTTTTTTCTAATTCAAAATGAAGTTCATGGAGCTAATTAGACTAATCGATTTTGATTAATTTTGATTTAACAAGTATTGTGATGTATGACAAGCATGTACTTGATAATGCTTTTGTTTTAAATGAATGCTGTATCATGATCATGATCATGAGATCATGAGATAAATAACCAGCTTTACATGTTAGAGTATCTCAACAATGCTTCTTGGTTGTGAAACACGTATTTTCTTGACTGTTTGGTTTGGATTGAAGCAAAAAGTTTTGGTTGTTTGTATAGTTATATGTACCACATGATCATATTTTTAGCAGAAATAATTGGTTGGTTTTAAGAGTATTCATTGGTTGAAATATTTCATTACATTTACTTATTCTTTATGATTTGAATTACATTACTATCTTATTAAAGGAAGCTTAGGAAGATTATGTAGTTAACACTTTCATTCAATTCATTTCTATGCTCCTCTTACCCTCAGATTGCTAGTGGTGCTATAGTCGCTGCTGCAGCCGGTCCTGGTGTCCCACCTCCACCCCCTCCCCCAGGCGGAATGATACCTCCTCCACCCCCACCCCCAGGTGGTCCTGGCATCCCACCCCCTCCTCCACCACCAGGCGGTATCCCCGCCCCGCCCCCACCCCCATTTGGAGGACCACCTCCTCCTCCTGGTGGTGGCCCACCACCACCTCCACCAATGCCCGGTATGGGTGGCCCCCCTCCACCACCCCCACCACCAGGCGGGGGAGGACCCCCAGGCCCCCCTCCTCCACCAGGGGGTATTCCTATGTTTGGAGGCTTAGGACCTAAGGCTATGTCACCTGCTCAGTCTCTACCGCATGGGATGAAGGAGAAGAAGAAATTCACTCCCCAGAACCCTATGAAGAGAGCCAATTGGAACAAGGTAAAGATCTCTGCTAAAAATAAATGTTGAAATTATGTCCCCGCACTAATCTTTCTAAGAGAGGTCATACCTTTGTTATAAAATAAACCTACAAACCTTATATCCAGGAAGATTTTATTTTATTACAGTTTTATCATAAAAACAACTGATAAGTTCTATTGTGGCTTAGCTACTGGAAGGTGATTCCGGATTATTCTTTTGTGTGCACTTCAGTTACATATTAGATATTGCCTTCTTTTGAGTCTATGAACGAATGGTGACCCTTTCCTTCCATCAATGATGACGCTTGTCGTTAAACAGCACCCGTGCATGGTTCACCAGTCGTGTGTACCTCTGCTTATGAAACAGGCCCCTGGAATGTTTTCAACTGATATTCTTATAATTCTTCTTTCCTATTTACTAGCTTCAAGCAAGACAACTTGGGAAGCATTCACTCTGGGTCCATGCAAAAGAGGATAGGCTAGAGAAACCAGATGTCATGGAGCAACTGGCCCAGCTCTTTGCCTCAAAACCAGGTATGTTTCTTATTCTTTAATTTGATGATAAAAAAATGCTCTTATATGGAGATATTATGGAGTAGCAGATAAGTTGTCAGAGAATCCAATGATTTTGTCCTGATATCTCCTGTTTTGAATCCATTTTCACAAAATCTGCTGGTCTCCAATTTGTGTTTGATCTTATCCTGCTTTACATGTAGTAGTTTGGTTTTTTTTGTCCTGTTCAACAACCATTTTGACAATAATGGATCTGAATCTGGGACTTTGTTTTTGTCACCAGTTTTCATGTAAATCTAAGCAGCATTTGAGAGCTTTCATAATCCCTAAACCGTCCATGAACCACAAAACTTCATTGATATTTCATGGTCTACTTGCACCATGAGCATTAGTAGTATTTTTTAAGGTAGTCTTGGCAGGAGAACCTTCAGATTGATAGATGTTCTAGGATGGTGTGTCTGTATGATAGAGTGGATAATAAGTAGTTGAGATACTCAAATTTGGGTTTCAGACCCCCGGTCACAACACCAATTTTTGTGGTCAAGAAATTGATCCACACTTTAATATTTCTCTGCACCCAAGAGTTAAAATAACAAGAATAAGACAGTTCTTATATAGCACATCATACCTTTGAAAGGTCATAGTGTGCTTGGTTACTGGTTGCCTGATATGCTTGCTGATATGCTTGAAGGATACATATTGGTGACCAACCATCATGGGGGCAATAATATGTTGAGTGCTGTAAGCAACACTGCATAACTGATATAATGAAATTCAGTGTAAAAATTTTGATTACACTGTACACGTAGATGCAAAAATTTTGATTTTGCCTTTAAATTTCACTGAGATTACAACCTATATTATTATATTATGTGTGTGTGTGTTTGTGTCTGTGTGTCTGTGTGTGTAAGATGTAGGGGGATATTGTTCAAGTTTGTTTTGTGAACGTGAATAGTGTAAATATGGATGTTATGTGATTGCGTGTGTATTTGTGTGTATGTATCTGTGTTTATCTGCGTTTCATGCTCCCTTTTTCTTTTTACTCTCATTTTTATGAATAATAAACCATTTATCTTTCATATTCTCCATGCAGGGAAGAAGTTAGGAGGCGGTGGTGTGGAGGCTGACGTCGATGGTAAGACAGAGCCCAAGAAGAAAGTCAAGGAATTGAAGGTCCTAAGTGCCAAGGAAGCTCAGAATCTTTGTAAGTATTAAACATATTCATCATATTTTGAGAGTTATCTATCGTGTGCTTGGCAATGGATGACGAATTCGCCATTCACTGACTAGCCTGTCACTATTTGCAATACTATTTTAGCTGAAATTTTTGCTAGGGTTTTACTTTCGCTAATTTCATGACCATGAATTTGCTTATGTTTCATAGCTTCCAACTATTACCAATTTTTAGGAATCGTTACATATTTTGGCCTCAGATTTGTGTTAGCCCAAGTAAAGTTTACTAATTTGGGCAACACTAGCACCATGCATTTCAATGTAAAATATTTGAAGATTACGAATTTGGAACAGGATTATTACTAATTTCTATTGACTCATGTTGGCAGCTATGATGTTTACTCATCATAAAGTCTTTAGACTTGACCACAATGATCTTTCAAAATGTGAAAATTCCAACTCACCTATATGTCTGAAATTTTTTGAATTTGTTACAATCTATGTATGCTAAAATACTGGCTTTTGCAGTAAATGATGTCGTTCTTTATGTCCCTTACAGCAATCTGGTTGGGATCAATGCGTATCCCGCATGAAGAGATCAAGAGACGGATAGTAGAGATTGACGAGGATCACCTCAATGAAGGACTGGTCCAGTCCTTGCTAAAGAACATGCCTGAACCTGAAACCATTCAATCTGTCTATGCTCTCAAGGATGAATTCAACGATATGAATGAAGCCGAGCAGTTCTGTGTTCTTGTAAGTTATCTTCCAATCTGTTTACTGATGTTATGAAATCATATGGGTGGTTCAAAGCCACGGATAAGATTGTAAATTTTACTGTGGGCTTGCTAGACATGGCGACAAATGCTAATCAAGTGGCGGATACTAGAGATTTACTAGGCCATATTGATGAAGGTCTTGTCCAGTCCTTACTCAAGAATATGCCTGAACCTCATGCCATTCAACAGGTTTACAGTGTATGCTCTCAATGATGGACAGTTTGATGTTTTTGTAAATAATAAATCTACACTTGCTCCACCCACAAGTTAATGGCCACAGTTTAGAATGTTGATATACTCTCGAACCCTACCAATCTTTCAATCATTCAAGTTAGCAAAACAAGTTAATACTCTTTTAAAAATTTCTCTTTTTCTTTTTATGTTTAATGGTCATAGCAGGTAAATCAATTCTCCTCATTTTCCAATGTGCCTACAGGTGTATATTGCAGCTTATGATGAAATCGTCTATAAACATGCAACTATGTGTCAGTGAAAGTTGAGATGATATGCAAGCATATACAATGCTGTTTTATATACATCCTTATAATCAATTTAATGTTTTTGTGGATCTGAAGAGAAACAAAACCTGCAAACAACAAATGTGAAATGTTTGTTTCTGAATATCACTCATTGTTTTCATTTGTTTTCATTCTAGGTTGGTAGTATCAAGGGTCTGCAGAAGAGACTACAGTCCATCCTTTTCAAGATGAAATTCTCAGAACTTGTAACAGACATCAAACCTGTAAGTTCTTTTTATTCATGTTGCCATAAAAGCAATGTTCATGACCAATCGTTCCTATTACATGCCCAAGAAATCTTGCCTAATTATTATGTGTTAGAGAATCAGAATTTTACGGTGTCGTGTTTTCTCAAAATATATACTAACAATTGAGATGAATCTTCAGCAGTGTAAAGCTTTCAGCACCATGAGCACCGATAAGGTGGACCTGTGCGCTATACAAGTAGCCACCATTATTATCATTATTATTATTATTATAAGATTTCATTCAGAATGATCTCTGCTGTGCGCATGCCTTAATTAACAGAGATATTATGTGAATGTCATATGAATATTGAGTTTCTTATTTCTAGTAAATACCAAATAAATAAGTACATGTTGTAATAGATAAATAGATGAATGCCTGCTGAAACAAATTAAGTACATCTAGTATTGAATAATCAGAATAGATATAACTTTTTTGTTGAAGTGGGTCAGCCAAACCAGGTCATTAACAATTAACATATTCACTTAGTGAAAATGTAAAGACTAAAATTCAATTTGAATACATTTGAACCATGATTATATTTTCCCTCTATACCCAAAAGACATTTGCACAACCCGTTCTAGATATTTGGGTTTTATTCATTCTAGTCTTATTTATTTGAATTGTTCACCTTTGCCTGTTGGTATTGCCACATTATAAACTCTTACGAGACCAAAACACTTTTGTTGAACTTGATTGCTTGCCATCTTAGAATATTTTGATAACCTTATCTTGCTAATGAAAATTCATTACAGAATAGCAAATTTGCTAACATGAAGAAACACATTTTGTAAGTATGTATTATCATGTTGTCTTTCTCATCTGTAGTCTGGGAGACACGCCCACACTGAGTGGGCGCTTATGAATATTCATAGTCGCCCAATGCTGGCAGGGCACACACTCCATGTGTCCGCCCTGCCAGGTCACTCTTGTGCTGTGCAAGGGTCTCTGATGTGGTTGTGTCTCCTTATGACTTAAGTTTTGCCAATATACATAATAAATATTTCATAATTCTGGCTATTACAGGACATTGCCACGGTAACGAAGGCATGTGAGGAGCTGAAAGGAAGTACAAGTTTCAATAAGATGCTGGAATTGATTCTTCTCTTTGGTAACTACATGAACTCCGGATCGAGGAATGCAGGCTCTCTGGGATTCGATCTCAACTTCCTCACAAAGGTGATTAGAATGGTGCTTTAGAAAGTTTTTGAAGCACCATCTTGTGTGTGCTTGTATATGCCTGTTTAATTTTCTTGCCTCTCCCACCAACCCCCTCCACCATTTCTTTTCATCTCTCCACTCTCTCTAGTGTCTTCGGAAGAGATACCAAGCATTATCGAATATGCATAAGTGTAGAAATTCAAATTTTAATCACCAAATAGCTGAACCAAACATTTTACCATGATAGAAAGTATGATAACAATATGGTAAGGGGTTCCTCCTCTGCGCCAGGTCCCTCATCTGCGCCTCATTGACATACGCGATGTAACTCGCGCGCTCGGTGAAATCAAGACTTTTCCCTGAAAATCTCCAACCACGTGTAAAGTGAATGGGACGCAGAGAAGGGACCCAAATATTTTGAACGGCAAAAATGAGAGGGGTGTATATTTCATCTAAAATGACATTGTTCCTGGTCAGATTCTGCTGAGATATTTCTCACACATAATCTTTAGGATATCTGTGATAATATCAGATTAAAATTGAATTGGATATTCATTGACTTCATGCTTTTTTTCAAGCTGAAAGTTTAGGTGCGCAGACGTGGGACCTTCCATCATACCTTTATGCATTCTTTTCTGAAAAATTTTGGCTCAATACTGATTGACACATCGATTTCTGTCATGAATATTCCTGATCAACTGGCATCTCTGCCTCTTTCTTTTTATCCTCTACCATCTTTTTACTCCTGCTTCTTTCTCCTCTGTTTCTGTTTTTATCTTATATTTTTACGTTTTTCTTTGTCACACATACCATTTTGCCCCTTATTTTTTCACACAACCTGTTCTGCTTCATCTCTTTCTCTTTTTGAAATGTTCAGTCCTGTAAATTAATTTTGTTTGTCTTCACTCTCCATTATGTCTGGCGTACACAAATCAATTTGCTATTTTATTTCCTCCACAATTGTTGATCATAATAAGTTCAATTTATAAATATAAACTTATTTATTTATTGCAAGCAAGTTAAAAAAATTAGGGGAAAAGTTATTTTCTTAAAAAAAAGAAATATTGCCTGTAAAGACTTTGTTGGAGAAATTTTTAGAAGTCATTTATTTTTCAGAGTGTGAAAATATCTTCTCTTTATTCCTCCTGCAGCTGAGAGGAACAAAATCTGTTGACAACAAAATCAACTTCCTCAACTTTTTAGCAGAGCAGGTCCAGACCGTTTACCCCGAGATTGCAGACTTCCCCGAGACAATAACACACGCTGTTAGGGCGTCTAGAGGTATGTGATTTCTATCAATACACTTCAATGACCTAAAGACAAAAATGACCTAATGACAAAAAAGGTAAGCCCCCATGATTGTTAAAGATATTTGAATACACCATTGGATAGCAGACTTCCCAAAGATAATAACACACGCTGCTAGGGCATCGAGAAGTATGTTTCATTACCATAAAATGTGTTGAATAGACATACTGGTGTGAACAGGGACAAAACTAGCATAATCTGCTTGTATAATATTTTTTTTTATCATGGATCGTAACGTCTCTCATAGAAATTCACGTCATTGACGATTCTTTAAAAAATCCTTGTCCCTGCTCATCCTGGAATTTCTGTTTGCCCCATTTTATGAATTTGCCTAAAGTCAGGGCACTGATGCACAGACAGGGCACTGATACTACGACACAGACACAGACACAAAATGATACTAACATTGTTATAACATAGTTATCAAAATTTTTCTTTGAATCGTACTCTACTCTACAAAGTTTAATGTATGACTCATGAGGCTTGATTCCATGGGCAAATATTCTGCACTCAACTGAGATTGAGTAGAATTTGATTGCATGATTGAAAACAATCTTTTCTGTTGCATTTTTTTACAGTACATAGGGACTTCTGATAAAATTAGTGATGAGCAATTTATATCAATATTTGTTGTCTGTTTTTCTTTTCTAGTGTCTGATGAGAACATTCAGAAGAACATGAAGCAAATGAAGAAAGAAATCAAGGGGTTGGAGAAGGATCTTGATAAATACAAACCAGTGCCTAACTCCAATGACCAGTTCAAACCTGTTATGGAGATATCCTTTACAACTTAATCTTGACGATGATGATGATTTTCATTATAATTGCAATAATGATGACGATGATGATGATGATGACGACGACGACGATGAAAATGCTAATGATGATGATACTTCTAATGGTTGGTTTGTCAGAAAAAGTCAGGCTTTTTTCAAGAGTTTGGGTCAGGTTGTCTTTAGAGGGCGACCAATGCCACTTTTTGGGGGGTTCAATGGTGATGATGTTAATAACAATTGTGGTAATGTTAACAACAATGATGATGATTTCAATGAAATTAGTAGTGTTGGTGATGAGGATAATGTCAATGCTTTTAATTATTTTGCCATTTCATTTTCCGTTTTTATCACAATAATGTTGTGTCAACTTTCCTTGACTAACCGCTTTTGGTTTTCTCACGAGTTCCTGAAGAAGGCCAAAGATCAGTACAAAACACTAGAAGGAATGTATGATCAGATGAAGGAGCTTTACACCAAGCTAGCAGACTTCTATGCATTTGATATGTCTAAGAAATCAATGGAGGAGTTCTTTGGCGATATTAAGGTTTTCCTTGCAGAATATGAGGTAAGATTGAAATGGTTTGAAGTAGTACAAAAAAGGAGTAATTCACAAAAACGACAGAAATACAATGTTCATGTCACAATGTTTTGTCCTAACCATCAGGCAATAAAGATACATATATTTATGATAAAATACAATTGATTAAAAAATATAATATTTTCCAATCAAGTTACAATGTTGAAAGTGCTCTTCCATTAGCAATTCATGGGAAATTTATACTGGAGAAGTGACATTTTTTATGCATGAAGTTTGCATGGTGGAATACCAATACCAAAATGTTTCAATCTGAACCATATTTTAGCTTGAAAATAGTCCATACGGGGATGCCCAAGATATATTTCCAAATTCGTTTGCACTTTGTCTGGAATATCCTATGAAGCAAGTAAAAACCACCATTTGTTTAGCATGTTACATTTACATTTACGTTTTAGTCTGCTTGTCAATAGGAATCAAGCAATGTAACAATTGTTTATGTTTGTTTACAGCAATCAGTACAGGAGAACAAAAAGAGGCAAGAAGCGGAGGAGAAAGCCAAGAAAGCTAAGGAAGCGAAGGAGAAGAAGGAGAGGGAGAAGAAGATGAAATCAACAAGGAAGAATAACCTCCTAGATATGACAATAGGTAAATTATCAAGTCCAAATCTGTTATTATTCATCTATTGCCCCTGTATTTGTTTATATTTCAGTAACGCATAACATGTCATCAATTCTTGTCAAAGAAACATTCATATGAGAAATCAAAGTCGTTTTTGTATGAAAATAAATTGAAAATGTACCATGTTTTTTATTAACCATTTGTATAATATATGTTCATGGAATAAATGTACACTCCAACAATTTTATTTACTTGTTGATTTGAATATGAAAAGCCAGAATTGTGTGTTGGGTATTCTCGCTGTGTAAACTGATAAGAACAATTCTATCAAAGTCATACTCTTAATGTACATGTTCAATTATATTCTTCCGGATTAAGTTTTCATCCCCAAATGGCTATTCTGATAGGTAGTTCTACAAATAAAAATGTAAAAGGAAAGCCTTTCTATAGCAATGCTCAAGATTTCATAACAATATTTTCCTTCTATTTCAGATGATGACCAAGAAGGAGTGATGGATAACTTGATAGAAGCACTACAGAGTGGCTCAGCGTTCAGCAGACCACACAAGAAACGAGGTCCAGCGAGGGCAGCTGGAGGTAAGACATGCTTCTCATTCTTGAGAGAATTTTTTTTTCTTACTATGCATCACTATAGATTACAGAGCTTAGCCAGATCCAGGATGTGTTTAATGGGGGGAAGTGTGGAAAGATTATTCTTCCTTCTTGGCAGGTGTAAGCTTGACTAGAAAAAAAAAAATAGAAAATAAAGAAATAAGAGCATTCTTGCACTTCTGAGGGGAGCTGATCAAACACAGAAGTGCTTGATTGGAGAAGAACACCCCCAACCAAGGATTGGATCTGCATGATAATATGCCATTTTATTTTTAAGATTTTTTTTCAATAGTGAATAGTTTTCTTCTTGAATAATAGAGATATAAATAGAGCTCATGTATACTTTATTAAATCTCCATCTTGTATCACCTCTTGTCGGTGATAGATGTTAAGTTTTAAGGTTGTATCAATTCATTGCATACTTGAAAGTGCAATAGGAATGACAAGAAACAATTTTCAACTGTTTATATATTTGGCACAGTATTACATGTACAATTGTGTGTATATTTAAATGTAATTTCTTTATCAACTTCTCATCCCACAGCTGAAAGACAAAGGCAGCTGGAGAGATCAAGATCACGTGTCGGGAGGATGATGCCTGTAGCGTTAACGGAGATAGACATCAATGGAAGTGCTTCTCCGAACAATGTTAGGACAAATAATGTAAACAATGGAGGAGGCAGGACTAGAACTAGGAGAACAGGGAAAGATGGCCAGGATGGTGATGCTCTTATGGAGAGATTAAGGCAATTATAGTACACAGAGAGTGGTTGGATTTCAAACCAACATCGAAAGACTACTTGTGGGACTGATGAATAGATTTCAAGCCTACAATGATAAGCCATTTGTGGGACTGAGAGTCAATTTCAAACCTACAATGAAAAGGCTTGTGTCGGACTGATGAGTGGATTTCAAACCCACATTGAAAGACTTGTCGTGGGACCAAGGGTGGATTTCAAACCTTTAATGAAAAGTCATGTGTCGGATCAAGGAGAGCATTTAAGAAAAATGTTGAAAAAACATCTTTGGGACTGACGAATAGATGGACGACCGAAATGAAATAGTGTGTGTTGGGCTGAGGCAGACCAGATGCAAGTTAAACCTGAAAGCTTAAGTATATATGGCTTTAAAATTCAAGATTACTTCATATCTGTCGCGAGCATCAGATAAAAAACATGGATTGGAGCAAAGTACTGGATGTGCAGCCAGCACAAACAATCATAGGTGGGACTAAGGATTCATTATAAGGACCTACTGTAGCTGTCGGTGCTCATGTAATGTGATTTGCGTACTCATGCAGCCAACACAAACAACTATGAATAGGACTGAGTACAGCCAGCACAAACTGTGTATGCATGCGTGGAATTGAGGGTGCATCATCAAAATCCACCTTTTAATATTGGTATGATGATGTGTGTAATGAGCCTCAATATATATCTGCCATATCCAGGTTGCCTTCCAAAGCATCATTGTTTTTGTATCAAATTTTATAGAATACAGAAATATTATCCAAATTCTTCAACTGGCCAGATTGACAGCTGCAGTGTTATTATTTAGGTACATGTATGCAACATGTTTGGGTAAATCATTTAAAAAAAAAAATCCAAATATCCTACCAAGAAGTAGTATTTTGACCTTTTTTTGCGATGTCAATGTTCAAAATTCAATTCCACTGATGAATATTAGCACTTTGACAGGATATGTTGGCTACTTGTCATTTAACAAACTTCTTTTTCTTTGCAGTTTTTTTTACTTCAAGGTGGTAGTAGAGATTAGAATTTTCTTGCTCCATGAACCAAGTATCATCATACAGCCAAGTTGAAAAAATAAGAAAGAAAGATATTGAAAACTTTGTTTTCCTCAGTTGAATTCATTAACTACACATTTTTTATCAGTACTTCATATACCTATTTTTGCAGATTCAGTATGTCCGATAGAAAAATTAATGTGAAAAGAAGTCATTACTATCAATTATTTTCTAAGTGGTCTTTCCTATCCGTACAAAGCATTGTATCAGTTAAAGCTTAAACCTTGTTTAAACAATGTTTGAATCACTTCTAAATTTCCAAGAAGGAGAAATAAAAAATACTTGTTTTCCCCCTGTAGAAATCCACTTATCTACCTGCTGTATTGATTTGAATTTAATTGTGAAATTTACTTTAAAGTTTTTCAGGTTCAGGTTTCCCATTAGCAAGTTCAAAAAGTATAAGCGTGAAATTGCAAGGATATTTTCTGAAGTTCCTGCCCTATGGATATATTTTCCATGAGAATATTTATATCCTAGTACAGAACATATTTGCCTCTTCAGAGATACAGTACTCATGGTTGTTCAGGTGTAAACACTCTATATAAAGGTGATGCTATCCAAAGAATTATTTTTAGGATTCTATCAAGCTGTTTATCATAAACTACAGGTAACTCTGCCGAAGTCAAATCTATTGGAACTTCAAAAATCTGTTCAACTGAGGAGAAATTCTACTTTAGCAAGGTAGATTACACAGGTTTTGTATGATTTGTTCCCACAAATATCTTTAACTTGGGTGATTAGTCAGCGTTGAGAAGTTTGACTGAGGCAGAGTTGAATTGAATTGAATTGAGTGTGTGTATGTGTATACAATTTTGTTATATCTTCAGTGCTGGATACTTTCTTTGTAGAATTACTTACAATTGGATTCAAGTTGACTGTTAGCAAATTCTGATATAAGCCTAATTATACACTCATGAGAAGACGTTGTATGGAGAATTTCAAAGCATATATCTTCCTCGCTATATCTGGCGGTGTCCGTGGAATAATTGAGCAAATATGATTTCTCATTCATATGAAAATTTGTAGCTGTAGAGTTCTGAAATACTGTAACTATTACTTGATTTCTCAGAATGAGAAACAAAAGAGAGAAAATATGATGACAGACAAATGCACAAATAAAGACTACGTTATGGAAGTACCCTTGTAAGATTTTGGAATTTTGATGTCGACTTCAGTCAATATCAGCTCTATGCAGTTCATGATCCAAACATGTAAGGAGGTTCAAATTCTTAGGCATGAAACTATCATTTAGGCAGGTTTCCACGCTTATGTTATAAATGAAGACAGATACTCAATTTGAGTGATTTCTGATCGGTTGATTAATGTCTGTTTTGTTCATATCCCTGTGTTTCAGAACTCTTGGCCTTTTTTGTACTGGAAGCCTGCATCACTTTCATCCTTGTATAGAACAAACTTTTAGAACATCAATTGATAGTTGAAGCTCTATTTTACTGATTTCATAGAATAGACCGACTCTTTCTATTAAACTAATATTTTGTTTTGAATAATTCGGAATAGCCCAATAAAAATACATTGAAGGGGGTCATTTTGATAGCCAGAAATTGAATTAAAATTGATGCAAACTGTGACTTTCTTGGGGGATGATGAACTTTACAATTGTCTTCCAATTCATATACTTACAATTATTACTATGATAAAGAATGTATCTTCATGCTTGAAATGGCATATTTGCTTTTAAAACGCTTTTTGGGTGTGAGATAGTCATAGCTATTTATAAGTTTATCCTGCACCACATTTAATTATGATTTTCGATATTGTGTGCTAATCTGTGTCTGTGGATTAGACAATGCATCATCCACAGCAGAGTATATTTATCATATTCCTAACTCCAATACTCATCAATGAAGATATCCATTGTGAAAGCAAACTTTCAAGTAACTGCTTATTCAGATTGATACATGTACAGTATCTAAACAAACCGAGGAAAACCCTTTATCATTACAGAGTGGGTCAAATTTTGATGGAAGGCTTTTTCTGAATGAGAGATTGAGTAATAGCTGTCTATGATTGTAATGGGCTTTCATTTATTAGATTTACATATGAATTTTCATGGAGGTAAATAACAAGAATAGTATGAGACAAAGCTAAAACTGTTATGTTTATTTCATATTTAGCTTTGTATCCTGATGAACTGGTATACTTTTTATGTATTGAAATACTCATAGAAATTAAATATACTTTCAATTTGGATTGTAGGATTATACCAAATGGTTTGACAGCTATTTTAAATTGTATATTTTGTTTATGGTTGCTCAAGGCAAACTTTCCATGTAAATTAGGGATGATTATATTTCAAAAGACCACGTTTGATCTTTTCATTTGTATTCTGTTAGAGTCATTATATTTTTCTAATTTATGTTAACGTTTTGTCTCAAACTATAGCATTGTAACACTTGGAGATTTGTTTTTTGTCATGCTCATAAAAATGTCTTAAATTGATCCAATCCTAGTCCTTTTAAAACAATGTGAATCTTCTTGGTATAAGACCAGCAATGTACAATTATCCCCTTTATTTTGAATCTGTTGGAGATGATTTGGTGTATACACTTTTCCAATACTCTTAAGGGGCTTACATGTAGTATTCGAATCGGCTGAGACATAATTCTAATTACCTTTCAAAATTAAAAAAAAAAATATTATGAAACCATCAAGATCAATAGAGCTTGCATACTATGTTGAATTTCCACTTTACTCAAAAGTTGAAGAATATCTCTTCTCAAACATCAAGAGATGAAATACACGTAAGTTTGATAAATGTGTCGCACCCAATTTATTTTCTATCCTCGCCAGATTAATTCATGTGTATCAAATTTGTTGCATTGTGTTTATCAAAACCTAACAAAATTGTTAACATCCCTTGCTTAATTCCCAACATCAAAGTTATGATGATATCAAGCATTATACATTTTCTACAGTACCGAACGCCTTCAGATTGTAATCATATCAAGATATTTTTACATTATAAATATGGCTTCTCCACAGCGGTCATTGTAAATGCATTATATAACAAAAACTATATTATTGTACATTCTCAATTGCATAGTGTATATTGTATTTTGCAAAGGTGTCTGGGGTAAAAGACTAGATAATGTACATGTTATGTATATATATTTTCCAATACATTATTGATAATAAAACAAAAATGATATAAACTTGGAATATGTATGACTCTTTATGTCTGTTGCTATTTATTGTAGGTACATTGTAGTATGACATAGTTATGATTTGTACAGGTATATATAGATGGTTACTTCGAGATATAATTCATACCTTTTCATCAGCCCTCTTTTACTTCTTAGGGGGTGTTGCTCAAAATTGCAATTGATTGCAAGTTGCAGTTGATCGGAACACGCCAATCAAAATCATTGTTTCATGCGCGTCTTCTTAAATGCACATACCCTGTGCGAATGGAAGTGCGAATGGAAATGCGCATTACAATCTGCAAAGTTGCAGTTGATTTGCAGTTGATTTTGAACAACACCCCCTTAGTTTCACAAAGTTCTAAAAAAAGGCATGTCCGTTTCACGTCAGGGCATTACGGTAGTCATGAATTATACATGTACTCATTTATGAATACCAATTTTTTGATACTCTTTTATTCTGAATGTTGCTCGTGACCAAGAGTAATGGATAAACAAAAGTAAATGTTACGGTTAGAGAGATATTGGCTATGTGGACATTTGTGCAAAAGTGTCACTGTGTTCCAATGGAACTGCCCAACATCCCCTTCAGAGGGAAAAGTAATTATACAAGTATACAGTGGAAACTCGCTATAAAGAGATCTGGGCAGTGTTTCACCAATATAAGTTTGACTGGTATCAGCTCTTACGCTGAATGCGGCATAATAGTCTGAACCATTACACGCAAGAAGGGATACCAGTCGATCTTAAAGTCTTTCTCATCTTGGTGAAACACCTCCCTGATATAACAAAATATCTGCTATAAAGAGGTGAAAAATCTGATCCCAGCTCTTTATAATAATTGTATTGTTTTAACACTGCTATAAAGAGATTACTGCTATAACAAGGTATTTTTAAGGTCCCAAGCACCTTGTTATACTGAGTTTCCACTGTATTTCCGGAAAATGGAACTGGGACGGAATTTGGGGGTACTGCATTTTCGTACATTGTGGGAGATATTGGAAATGCAATTTGATAAAACGCAAGGCAATCAAATTTCATCATGTTTGCCCCAAGCTGTCATCAAACAAATAAAGATACTTCAGTAGTCAGCATTCACACTGAATAATACAGAAAGGTTGCTTGGTCGGATGAACATTGTCACTTGTCCACACAAGCAACAACCACATTGCATAATGGATATTTCCTCTACTGAAATATGATTATTTGCTTTCAGGAATATTTTACCATTTGGCATTTTGACAAGTGCATGAAATTAAAAGTGCTCTATTAGAAATCATGTGGCCATTATGATAACACAATGGGTGACTTCAAGTACGGTGTTCGGTGTTGGTGTTGAGAGAGCAAAACGGTCCGTAAACCGAGCTCAAACACCGTTGGTCATTTTACAGAAGTGATACAGAAACGACCGGAAATACGTCAGAATCTTGCGAGGTCTACCCCAAACACCGACAGACTTCAAGTTTGGTGTTGAGGCTGGTGTTGGTTTTGCTGCAACACCAAC